>JAOXJP010110991.1:0-14115 GCA_025762735.1 Platanus orientalis
TTATTATTTGGCAAGTTTATTTTGTTAGAAGATCTTGAGTCTAGGATTTTATTTTATTTTATTCTCCATGTAATACCTATTTAAAGGCCACATTAGATTAATGTAAATAAGTTGAAGATGATTATTTGAAAAGAAGACACATGTGTGTTGAAATGGGTGTGGTAACCCCTCACATGAGGTGAGTTTTCTACCATCTACTTTCTCATTTTCTCTTATCTTCTGTCTTCTTTAATCTTCTTATCTACTTCTTGTTCTCTTGATTTCTATATGATGTTTTTAGTTTATCCCTAATTTTTGTAGGGTCCTTTTTTAAAGGGTATCCTACATCAGAGTAATTAAGATTAATAACCAAGAGATTCCTAGGGTGACCATTTTCGTTATCTCGGTTCAATTATCCACTAGGAGGTAGATATCTGAAATGATGTTACTCATAAAATTAGTCTGGGCATGATGAAGTGGAGAAGTGTTTCTGGAGTGCTGAATATCCTGTCTTTTTTGTTGGCCTTGGGCTGTCTTTTGTGTTGTCTGGGTCGGGGATTCTTCATTTCCTTACTTTTGCACATAATAAATACAATACATATTCTTATAGCAACCCTATGTAGCTAAGGAGGTTTTTTTATCTGATATGGTGGGGAGTCAAAAATGGGAAAGCCGAAGGCAAGCACATATCTGATTAAAGAAGTACATAAATTAGAGGGGATGAATAGCTGGTACTGCAGCCATGGAGAAGAGCCGGGAAGTCATTGTTGGTGTCCTCTTGGTCCTCACCATCACGTGTTGCTATCACATGGCGTAATGGACGCTGTTATTGTCACCAGTTTTGTTGAAGTAGAATATCAAGAAGACATGGCAACTTGCAATCAGAGAGGCAGAAAGAAAGAGACCATTGCAGAGTTTGATAGAGTTGAAGATGGGGCGAGAGGGAGGAAAAAATGGGTCAAAATTATGGAGCGGTGACGACTGAGCAGTCTTGGTTATTTACTCCTTGTGCAAAAACTGTCCAAAAAACTTACAAATTGCCATATTTTTGGACTTAAATTTAGTAGTGATCTGACAATCTGATTGTACTATGAGTGTGGTAGGTGAAAAAATTTAGGGGCAAATAGAGAACTTGGAAGCTTCACTCTATTACCTTGGAGGGAATTAGGTAGTTTTTGCCAAAGATTAATGTGAACTTTGAAGTATAAAATCTAATATAATCATTCATGATAGGGCATACAGCATGAGAGCTAAATTTTAGAAGGAGAAAAGAGCCAAAAAAGGAGTGGGGGCAGAAGGAATATGCAAACAAGAGAGAACTCATTGATAGGGCAGGAAAAAAAATGAACTAACCTGGAAGAAAGAAAGAGAAGCTCTTGGCTTGCTTTTGCTTCTGAAATATTGGGAAAAATAGAAAACAAAGAAAATGTAAAGTGTGAACCCAAAATGTTGGGGACTGGAGAAAAGATGTGAACCTGAAATCACTGAAATAAGTGAGGTAGTCACTTTTCATATTGATATATAGATTTTGACTTCTAAAGCTTTGATTTTCTTTTTCTTCTTGTAGTTGTTCTTATTATTCTTCGTATTTGGAACCAGCAATCAATGATGTTGATTTATAGATAATTGTATGTCATTTAATGTTTTCTTACTAGTTTTAATCTGGATATCTAACATCCAATTATATTGTAGGCTGATCACAAGGCTGTGATAAAGCGGAAAACGGAGCTTGGAGGAATGTTCTCTGTAGCAAGTTGGATACTTTTCATTGGTTTATTTGCTGCGTAAGTGGTTGATGTTAATTTTTCTTCTACAAGATAATGATATGTCAATGTTTTTCGTTTTATTTATGGTCCCCTTTTGTTTATTTTCTTTTATTCTTGTCATTTGATCTGGTATTGACTTGACTTTTTCAGTCATTTTACAGGTTGCTTTACCAGGTTATTTCTAAGAGAACTGTTGAGGTACATAATGTGACGGCGACAAAGGCATCTGATTTACTCTCCTTCATCAATGACATGGAATTTAATATAACCACCATTTCTAGTATGAGCTGCTCTCACCTACGTGGCCTTGGTACTCTAGTGTCGGGGACTCCAGGCTTTGTTGACTACCGAGTTTCCCCTTTGCCAAACTTCTCAAACTACTCATGTCACAACACTAGCAAGGGGCCAACCATAACTCTTAAGTGCAACAATTGTCACATTGTGCGAGACAACTTGTACATTTCATGGCAATTTGTTGATCTTCTAAATGACCCTGCCACTGCTGTGGGTTTTCAGTTCAATCTTACAGCAAAGAACCATGGTAGTAACAAACATGTGAGCTTCGTCAGTGGCACACTGAAGAATGGAAGCAATATGGATGATAGGCCAGTTACATTCAGAGGGGCAAATGTAAATCTATTAACATTTCATTTATTTCCTCGGTTATATCGTAATAAGCATGGTCTAAGACTTCTCCAGCCTCTGTTTCATGAATTTATTCCGGGATCATCTTTTCATGACACAAGTCAGCTCCAAGCCTCTCTTCAAAGTTCTGAAGATGGATTAATCAATGCCACTTTGTATGTCAAATTTCTCTCTGCCTACATCATTGAGATTGACAATCAAAATATAATTGGGCCTGGTAAGAATACGTCGTCATGATCTATTGTTTTCCATTTCTAGCCCCTTATTTTTTTTATTTAAACTATTTTTTTCTTTTTGATTTTAGTTTCTTTATGCTATGCTTTGTTTGCTTTTCTTTTAATTAATGATGAATATAAGTGGTACTATGAATGATTAATTTTGTGTTACCTAGTGTCTAGTGCATAGTTATTGGAGCAAGAAGCGAAATCAAGGCTCAATAAATCCTTAGGAAATGAGAAGCAAGAAGAAATTAAGAAGAGTCTGGAAAGTGAGCTAGAAGCGATTGGGGAAGTGTTTGGAGGCAAGTCAAGTGCAATTTGGAAGTGACTTCAAACCATTTGAAAAAAGAATTATAAGATGACCAATAAATGAAATGAAAATAATAGGTGACTAAGTAATTACTAATAAGTATACAACTATGATAATTGAATACTAATAAGAAGTAAATAACAATAAGTTACAATCAATAAAAAAACTACAATACAATAAAGTAATCAACAAACCTAAAAACTAACAAAGAATCATGACATATAATTCAAAATGCAACCCACTTTCGTTATTAGTATGGCCAGCCATACCTTGGATTTTACCTTAAATAAGATATTTTTTGTAGATAATTATGCATCTTAGAGCCCAACTATAAAAAACCTTGTGTAAAAACCATCAAATTGAATTTTTTTTATTGGATTGGAATAAAATAAAATCAATAATAAATCTTTTTCTTCTACAAAATCAATACTAAATCTCAAAGATTTTTTTTTCAATGCCAATGGCATAGGGATAGGGTTTTCATTAAATAAAATACAATTTTGTTTCTTGGATCGCTTCCTAGTTGATTCTCTAGGTGTTTAAACTTACTTCCCTAAATTGCATCTACTCATTTACTCAATCGATTCACCATGGTTTCACAATTGCTTCACTGCGCTTCTCAAATGCGGAAAGTGCACTTCCCTCTACTTAGGGAAGCCATATTGAATTGGCTTCCCAAACAAGCTTTCCAACTTATACCAAGCTTCCCTACAATTGCAACTATGGTTTGAACACCTGCAAGACCTGTAACATGGAAAAACCAAGGAGAAAAAGAGGAGAAAGTGGAGAAGAAGAGAAAAAGAAAAGGAGAAATACAGAGGTTGAGGTTAATCTTATGAGAGTGTTTGATCTCTCCACACGAAAGAGTATTTATTCATAAGAGTTTATAAACCAATACAACGGTCTATATACGTAGTTATAGTATGACATAATACCTCAAGACATAAATTCCTTCACTTCCCCTTAAGCTGGAGAATAGATATTAATTCTTCCTAGCTTGCTCACTATAAACATGAATTGTGCCCCACTTAGACCCTTGATAAAGATGTCGGCCAACGGATCCTGAGTTTGGATAAAGGGGCTACAAATATTGCCCTTATTGAAATGGTCTTCGATAAAGTGACAATCAACCTTCACAGGCTTAGTTTGATCATGTTGCACAAGATCATGTGCAATGTTGATGGCGGTTTTGTTGTCACAATAGAGACTCATAGGTCCCTTCATGTAGAATCCCACTTTGGATAACAACATTTTTAACTACAATGATTCACAAATTTCATGGGCCATGAACCTGAATTCTACTTTAGCACTTGATCTGGCTACCATAGACTGCTTCTTCCTTCTCCAAGTGATTAAGTTCCCTCCAATGAAGGAGCAATATCCAGATGTAGACTGACGATCTATGAGTGATCCAGTCCAGTTAGCATCAGTATAAATCTCAACACTATGATGACCATGCCTCTTGTGTAAGAGCTCCATTCTTGGACAACCAAGTATTTGAGGATTTGACTGCAGACTAATTATGGAAAAAATAAAAGGAAGACTTGCTGGTTGAAAAACAAGACCTCTATCTTATGCAGGTAGACTGGTTCTTATCAGGGCAGTTTTACAGGGATGCTATTTGTATTGGTCTAGTATTTTTGGCCTTTCTAGAAGAGTGGTTAAAAAAATCGAGTCATTGTTTGCAAAATTTCTTTGGGTTAGACTTAACTTATCCTGGAAAATGTATGCTTTAAGTTGGGAAAAAGATTTGCAAACCTTACAAGGAAGGTGGACTTAACATCAGGAGAGTTAAAAAGATGAATGACACGGGTATAATGAAGCATCTTTGGTGGCTGGTTTCCAACAATGAGAGTTTATGGGTTAAGTGGGTCAATACAAAATATTTGAAGCATGACTCCATTTGGACAGTTAAACAACCATTGGATTGCTCGTGGGTTTACAGGAAAATTTTAAAGGTTAGACATTTTACTGAACCAAATGTGCTTACCTTGATTGGAAATGGAAACTGTACCAAGTTATGGCTTGATAAGTGGCATATAGAAGGCGTTTTGGGAAATATTTATGGGGAGGGAAGAAATCCGATTGGAGTCTGGGCTGGACAAAAATTGTAGAGTAGCATGTTTGACTCATGAGGAAGGTTGGCGGCCGAAATAGTTAATTCAGAGGAATTGCAACATGTCTAGGATGTTATCCCTAACATGGAGAAACTTCCGCAAGAGGAAAATGCTAGAGTGGTGTGGACGGCTTCACTAAATGAGATCTTCTCTTCGGCTTCGGATTGGTTGTTGTGCAGAGATGTGGGAGATACTGTGATTTGGTGTGACGTTGTTTGGTGTCACATGTTTATACCTAAGCATAGCTTTGTGGTCTGGAGGGCAATGCTTTAAAGGCTGCCTATGCAGAGTCGGTTGTGTAAACTAAAAATCATTAACACCTCTCAATGTTGTTTTTGCTGCAATAATATGGAGGATTTTAATCATCTTTATTTTGAATGTGCATTTAGCAGGACAGTCTGGAACTCGATACTGAGAAATATTTATCCAAGATATAGAAGGCCTAGACCACTGGCTATGGAGTGTGCGTGGATCAACAACACCTACAAAGGGAAATCAACAATGGCTATCATCGGGAAGCTCTCTTTCAATGCATGCATTTGTAGTATTTGGAAAAAAAGAAATCAACGTAGATTTGCTGGTAGAAATCTGAGAATGGATATGATTGTAGAAAACATCATATTTAATGTCTAGACACGGATTCAGGGTTTTAGGGTTGACTAGGAGGATGGCCCACTGTATCATCACGTAGCATCAAATTGGGAGCTAGAGCCAAGTAGAACCGTCAGGGTACCAAAGCTTTGCACGTGGAAGAAGCCTCCTTTACACCTATGGGCACTTTCCTGTGATGGATCCTTGCTGAAGACCGAGTAGGTTATGGAGGACTAAGTAGGGATCATTCGAGTGTCCTTATAGTTGCTTATGTTGGAGAGATAGAACATAATAGCATTCTATGGCTAGAAATCTATGCATTATTCAGAGGCCTACTTTTAGCTATTGATAAAGGATGCACTCACGAGATATCTCTAGATTCGAAGGTCGTTGTTGATGTACTAAAGAGAGAAGTCAATTGCCCTTGGCAAGTTCTGTGCCTAGTTCACAAAATATGGAGAATTAAGCCAAAATTCGAAGTGCATGACATTTATCATGTGTGGAGAGAAGTAAATCAACCAAATGAGTTCCTTGCTTCTTGGGCTACTAGTCACCACGAGAAAATCATTCATCCAGATGAATTTCCTTTGCCTTTTAAAGATGTAATCCTTAGAGATGCCACTCAATGTACATGCATTAAGATGTAATCTTTTTTGCTCTTAGTACAATTATTACTTATCTAAAAAAAGGTATTTGAGGATCCGGTATGCTGCCTCCATATGATCTTGAGTTGGTGTATGCAATACTATGCATGAACTGGCTAACAACACTTATAACATATGTGATGTTTGGGTGAGTAAGGGATAAGTTGATGAGACACCCCACCAATCTTTGAAATCTCTCAACATCTATAAGCCTCTCATTGTCATCTTATTTTAATCAATGATTTACCTCAATTGGTGTAGCACAAGGTTTGCAACCTTCCATGCCAAATTCTTTAAATAAATCCAACATGTACTTTCTTTAAGACAAAAAGATGCTTTGTTTAGCTTTGGAAATTTCAATCTCAAGAAAGTATTGTAGAGATCCAAGATCCTTAATCTCAAATTCTTTTGCCAAACTTTCTTTCAACTGTGCCAATTCAGCAACATCATTTCCCTGTGACAATAATGTCAACAACATATACTATTAGAGCTGTCACGTAAGAGTCTTGTCTCCTGATAAATAAGGTGTGATTGGCTTGAGCTTGCTTATATCCAGATTTCAACATAGATGATCTAAATTTCTTAAACCATGCATTTAGAGATTTCTTCAAACCATACAATACCTTCGTTAAACCTTCCCTTTAGCATATATCAAACGGAAACCTGGTGAAGTGGTCATATATTCGTCTTCCTCTAAGTTTTCATTTAGGAAAACATTATTCACATCGAATATAAAGAGTGACCAATTTTGATTCATTGTCAGAGAGATGAGCACCCTTACTGAATTCATTTTGGCTACTGGAGTAAATGTCTCTTGATAGTTTATGCCAAATGTCTGAGTGTATCCTTTTGCGGCGAGACGTGTTTTATATCTCTCCACAGACTCATCCAACTTGTATTTGACTGTGAATACCCATTTGTAGCCCACTAGTTTCTTTCCTTTGGGAAGAACAACTAACTCCCAAGTATTTTTTTTTCTTATGCCTTCATTTCCTCAACCATTACATCCTTTCACTTTTGTTGTGCTAAGGCTTTAGGTACACTACGAGGAATAGAAACAGAAAACAATGCCACAAAAAAACTACAAAAAGAGGGTGATAAAGAATCATATGACATAAAATTTGATGCAGGGTGTTGAGTACAAGTTCTAACACCCTTTATATGAGCTATGGGCAGATCCAAATCATCATAAGATGAAGAAGAAAGAGGATGATTGTTACCTATCTCAAGAACTAGTTTAGAAGTTGACTCTTGAAGTGGGTCATGAGAACTTAGGTCTTCCTGTGCCTCTTCTATATGCGTTCTTTGTTTATTTCTTCTACTTGCTACTTTCCCTTGCTACCAACACTACTAGTTTTGTCATCAAATTGATACAATGGAACTGGGATAGGAATAAAAACAGGAAATAGAGTAGAACTAGACAACTCTTCACTTGTAAACTACTCCCCCTGAAGAGATGTCCCACGAGACAGAAAAAAAAATGAATAAATTTAAAGAAGGTTACATCGTGAGACACAAAGTAACAACGGGTAGGAAGATGAAAGCATTTGTACCCTTTCTAATTCACCCCATAGCCCAAAATAACACATTTAAATGCCTTTGGGTCTAATTTGGTGCGATCAGATTTGGGTGCATGGACATAACAAATACATCCAAAGATTTTGAGTGGTATAGGGAACATGGATATGTTAGGAAATAGGATTTCAATAGGGGCTTTTTGAGAAAGAATACGGGAGGGCATCTGATTAATGAGGTATGCTACTGTTTGAATGGCCTCAGACCAAAATGTCCTTGGCACATCCATTGTAAAATTGATTGTATGTGCAATCTCTAGTAAGTGCCTATTCTTTCGTTCGGCTACCCCATTTTGCTTAGGAATACCTAGACAGGTAGTTTGATGAATAATGCCAGATGTATTAAGAGGAGAACTCCCGAGAAAGATATTCATCACCATTGTTAGACCGCACGACTTGAAGTTTAATGTTAGTGCCTAGTCTGATGAATAATGCCAGATGTATCAAGGAAATAGGAGAACTCCCCAGAAAGGTATTCACCACCATTGTTAGATCGCAAGACTAAAAGTTTAGTGTTAAACTGTGTAGTAACCATACTATGGAAGGATTTGAAGGCTGTAAACACATCACTTTTACCTAAATAACATGAGAACAATCATCTACAAATGTTACAAACTATTTAAAACCAGACAAAATTTATGGAGGATGGTCCCCACACATCAGAATGCACAAGAGAGAAAGGAACAAAACATTATTATTACTTAGACGTTAAACAACCATACAAACTTTAGCCAACTAGCATGGTTCACGAAAACAATTAGATGTAAAGTAGAAAACTGAGGAGACATTTTTTTCAACACAGAGGAAGACAAATGACCCAAACAATGATGCCAAGTGAACAACTCATTTGATCTGGAAGTAGAAATGTTCCTCTTTATTGCTGATATAGCTAATGGCAAACCAAAATGTAGAAGTTACGGACCATCTTTCTTATGCCCCAAACTAATTGTTCACTTCGTCACTATGTCTTGAAACACACAATGCAATGAGATGGAAAAAAGGTAACACGACAATTATGCCCTTTTGTAATATGGCTAATGGACAACAAATTAAGAGTAAACTTAAGTACGTGTAGCACGAATGACAAATGTAGATCAGGGATGATAGGAATATCCCCCTGTCTTGCTATAGAAGAAAGGGAACCAATTGTAATTCAGACCTTATAAGATGTAAAGAAGGATGACATACCATTCATATGGTAGGAGGCCCTTTAATCAATAATTCAGGAGCTTTGTGGATTGAAATAGAAGTAGACAAAATGGATACAGAAGTACCTGAATATGCAAAAGATGATGGAGTATTAAAAGGATGGTCCAGTTAGGAAACAAAGCGTTTGAATGCCTCAATCTCATCTCTAGACAAGCCCCTATCTGAAGAATTGGAAGGCATAGAAGCTGGAGGTGGTGGAGCTGTTATTTCTGTCGGCATAGTAGTCACTGAAAATATCTGAATACTTTCAACATGCTTCTTATACTCAGTGATATCTTTCACACAAGCTGTGTGATATGTAGTATAGTGGATCAACTCATCCCACATTTTCCTAAGAAAAATAATACATAACAAGTGGCTGATTTCCTTGCTTGAACTGAACAATCATTTGTCTCAACTCATACACCTTAGCTGTGTGACCCATTTGAGAATACGACTTGGCGAAGGCATCCCATATCTGATGGGTTATTTCTAGGAATAAAAAGTGGTAACTAATTTCTGGCTTCATCGGATTTAACAACCAACCCATTATAGTTGCATTCTCTATCTTCCACTTCCTATAGCGAGGATTAGTCTGGGGAGGTACTTCCATCTCACCAGGCGGACACTCTTCTTTATCTTTACCTTGAATATAGATCAACATTGACTTGGACCACGTGAGATAGTTATTGCTATCAAACTTCACAGTTGTTATTTGGGGCTGAGATGTATCCCTAACTATTTGGATAGTACTTGCATTGTAAGTCGATTCTCCTATAGTCTGGTCTATGTTCCAACTTTCTTCTAACATTTTGGAACTAGAAGCACCACTACCCACGACTTGTAACAAGAAGGATAGACCTCAACATAGGTCTAAACAACCACTACATTGACAAAAAAGATACTAGCTTCAAGATCACCTTAGTCACACGGGTACACAACCTACGGATTGTTAACAGATAAGCCTTGAAACAACAAGAACACACATTGGAGTCCCAACTATAAGAAAGAACATTGGAGAAGCTTCAATAACCCAATCAAAGAGATCCATTGCAGCCATGATTAATTTTCGAACAAAAAATTACATAGAAATATCATGCATAGTGTTTGACGTTAACATGTAACCACCAAAATCGACACCAACTCTTCAAATCTCAACCAAATAAAATGAAACAAGTTTTGAATAACTTCTTCCATCCATTTGAGATTAATTAAAGAAAAAACTCTAGATTTGATTGGATTTGACAGATTTATCAGATTTGGGGTTTTTTTTTCACGATTTCACAAAACCCTTCAAAAAACATATCTCTATGCTTCAAAAAATTCCAAAAAGTACCAATAAACTCAAGAGGGAATTCCGATCCAAACCCTAGAGATTTTGACCTCTGACACATATACGGCCTGTTGACATCAGCCGTACAGACGCTGACATCAACATTGCCCTACCTGCACGATTGCATCCCAATCTTCGTTCCGTTGCTCCGATTCCAACTTGAACACTTTGAAATATCTATAACGTGGAAAAATCGAGGAAAAGTGGAGAAAGTGGAGAAGAAGAAAGAGAGATAAAGAGAAGGAGAAATACGAAGGTTGAGGTTAATCGTATGAGAGTGTTTGATCAATCCATACGAAAGAGTATTTATTCATAAGAGTTTATACACCAATACAATGGTCTCTATATTTAGTTATAGTATGACATAAATTCCTTCACTATGGCCTATTGATGCTGGAAAATCTCAAGAGATTGTGTACTCCTATGGGTTATTGGCCCACAGGCCCCATACCAAATAATAATCGGAGTACATTCCTTCTTCACACCACACATGTGAATAGAATGCCATACATTAATCAGTCAATCCCAAAACAATTCTTCAAACCCAAAACTGAAATGAAAAAAAAAAAAAAAATTGAAAAAAAGAAAAGGAAGTATTCATCAAAAGAAGAAAAATGTCTGGTTGTCTGCAGTGGAAAACTAAGTTTGGATTTACATATTACAACAAAATTGAAGGGGAAAGTAAGGCTATGAATGCACCAACTTCTTCCAAAACTTCAGATGAAAATAGTAATTCTAACCCTTTCAAATAAATCAAACTAGCTTGCTAGTTTTATCAGAATTTCAGCACATCAGAATTACTTGGCGATGTGCTTGTGTAGGGGTCTTGTAGATGAATTTCTACACTTTCCATGTATAGAAATAGATTGAATAAAGAAATTCGGAGAATAAATAAAAGAAAGCTCTAATAACTTACCTGCAGCCAAGAAATTAGAGCTAATATCAGCTACAACTGTATTAGGGTTTTCCTTCAGCACTTACTGCCAGAAAGATAGAATAAAACTCCACCTTTAATTCGATTTCAATTCATAAATCACCAATTTATAGTCCATATGTCCCTTGGCCTTTATGAAGGATTACATTGCTAATTCTCAATAAAGCACTTTTAGAAAACTAATTTGACTCAAATAGAAATTCCTAATTTAAACAAAACTCTAAAAGAAAGTTTCCTCAAAGAAAATTAGTAACTTTGCCATCAATGGGAGAAAATTTGACGTTTCTCAAGTTTGACTTTACCATAGAAAAATTAGAAACTTTCTTCAAGTTGAATTTTGATCTTGCTTTTGACTGGACTTGACTTGACTTGGAGAATTAGAAATGCCTCTTTACATAGTTGCTTCAAAGGATCAAAATTTCGAGTTCGATGAATGTTTTTCCACGAGGAATTATGGAATTTTACATTTTCACTTGAATGTTTTGAAACAATGAATAATCTGTGGAAATGTACATCTATCAACATGTAAGGTTGTTCTATCATCAAACCCTTGTTTGTCTTTTGCTGTCTAGTGTATTACCAATCTCATCAACTTTCAAGTCATCATCGTCTTCATCATCTCTCTCTTCTTCTTTGTCTATAAGGGTTTTTCTAGGCTCTTCAATCACAAACAGATCAAAAAGGCAAGAGACTTCTTAGGTCACATAATTAAGAAATGACTGCTTTCTTCCAAAGATAAATTAGGTAAAGTCCGACTTCTTGATTTCGGCTCAACTGTGGCTTTTGGGATAGTCCTAAGAGACTCAATTGGATTTGTTAGCACTTGGGTATAAGTATTTCCACTAGTAATTTGATGTATATTTTAAATGCTTCCAGCAACTCGCTCAATTTGAATTTCAATTTGATTAAATTTTCCATCAAGCTTATCTTGTCTAATACGGAACTATCCCATGGTATCTGTTGAATCTATTCTAGTACTAAGATCTTCAAATCTAGCTTTCTACTCATTGTTGGTTATTGTGATGCTATAATTCTCTGCAAATTTTTATCACCTAGCAAGAACACTTGCTCTGATACCAAAATTGATGCAGGACAATCTCAAGAATCTGTTAATCTACAAGTTATGTGCCACATGATGTGGAACAAGAAAGAACTTATATTCAAAACTGAAGGTTTTGTCTAGGGGTATTTTGGGAATTATGGGTTTAAAAAATTTATATGAATTTTTTTTATTTGGTCAATTTCAGGTTAATCTAGGTTAGTTTTTTGTCAGTCAATTTAAGGCTTTTTATTTATTTCCAAATAGACTAGGTTTTATTTATTTTTAAAGAAAAGTAAAAGAACTAATCCCATTCTTTTTTGTTTAAGGCCCTATTTTGAAAGGTCAAAACTTACCCGTTTGGGTTGATTTGGGTGTCATTTGAAAGGTTACAATTATTTTTCCAACGAGACAAAGATCTTGAGAATCCAATGTGATTTGATAAAGTTATGGCCAAAATACTGGTAGTGTATTTAATTACAAGATTTTGTAAATTTAGAAGTTTTATTTTTTAGGAAGTATAATTAGAATGGGATTTAGAAAGATTAACATGTAAAGTCTATATTTATGCTTCTAACTCACAATTTTATTAATGAAATTGATGAATAAAAAATTTCCTTGCTTTCTAGTTCTTTGCTAGTGTGTTCTTCCTTTGTGAAGTCTAAATCTAGGAGTGGTTTTTCCCAAATGTAGGTTCCTTGGGTTTATTCAAGTTTGGTGGTGGCCAAGATCCCTTATTTTGGGTTTGAAAAAACTTCAAATCAGGTCTTTAGCTTTTCTTGTTTTCGCTATATCACTTTCGGTTTTATTGATATTATTGGCTATCATTCTATATTAACTTTGGTATCTTCTTTATTCTGCTATATCACCACACTAGTTGATAATCAGTCCTTTGAATTTTTGCCCACAAGTGTAATTAGGACACCACACAATAATCAATCAATTTCAAAACAATTCTAGCTACCACAAACTAAATCATAAAAATCATTTTGGTAGTCATCTATGAAAACCCAAGTTTAGGGTTTATTGATTACTACAAGATTAATATGATGCGGGAGCATACCATGTCAAGAAGAAAAAGCTTGAAGATCATGGACAGACCTTAAGTTTTGTCTTAGTCTTAGGTGATTAGGAGGGTTATTTTTAATAAGGCCTTTCTATTGGCTAGGGTCTTTTTAGAAATATTTGCATCTTAGGGGTCTTGATGTAATTAGGCAAAAGTGCCATAGATTTATAGGTTTTTGGGTGTACATGGAAGCCTTATTTTTGGCCTATTCTGGAATGAGAAAACCATCCAAATTGGGGCCCACATGAGTTGGTTGTACAACCCATACATTGGCTATTTTTAGGAGTCTTTTGGGGCCCAACACCTTTGGTTGACCGCTACACAACTGGGAATCTTGTGGAGTCTTCAAGTCAAATAATGTGGGGCTCAAAAGTCCTAGTCACAGTCAAGAGTTTAAGAGTTTGTTTTAGCAAGGGATCTTATCCTTTTAGTAGTTGATTTGTTTTGTTTTGTATTTTTTTTTTGTTGGTAAATTTAGTAGTTGATTTGTTCAGTAAATTGTTTTAATTTAAAAGTCCTTGAATCTAGGAATCTTTTTATTAGGATTCTCTTTAATTTTAAACTTTGTAATGCCTAGTTAAGGCGCCCCAATTAATGGAATAAACAGTGAATTATGACGATTTGATTATGGAAAATTAATGTGATTGTGTGGGTGGTGACCCATCTTCTCTCTTTTCCTATCTTTCATTCTAATGAGTAAGTATTCTCTTC
>JAOXJP010111002.1:0-14114 GCA_025762735.1 Platanus orientalis
TTTACTAAATGTGTTCATTATGGATCCCCTTAATGCATTTGTATTATGCATCTACATGTAAGTCTAGAGTCTCACTCTAGTGATTGAGATTACATCATTCCATCATATGGCAACTCTACACATAGCAACCTTCTAAGTGATGTGCCCAGCATCACCCATAGCAATAAGGTTTCAGGCCTACAAGAATGGAATAGTCAGATCTCACCGCACATAATCCATGTGTCTGACATCCTACTATGTTACCCGAGGACTACCTCTCTCATCTCATGAGATCAAGTAATTACCTATAATCAAATTATATACATGTGATGATGAAATAAAAGTATTTTATTATAAATGTCAAACAAATAAATAACATAAAAAGTGCCTATGATGGCTTTGTCAAGACACCTATTCTAACAAAAATATGATCAATCAAGGACCATTGATCGATCATAAAGAGTTATGATCAATCATGAAAACTTCATGATCGACTAGTAGGGCCTAGATTTTGAAATACGGGAATTTTTTGGGGTAAGCTTATGATTTCACCTTCAACTTGTGTGAGACCCACATGTGACAATCCAAAACCCTAAGTTTACCCTATTTAGACCTAAAACATAAGAAATAAGGAAAGAAAAGAAAGAGAGAGTGATTTGGGAGAAGGAGAAGGAAACCCCCAAATTTGGTAAGGTAAGCCAAGAAATCCCATCCCCATGAAGGATCTAGCTTGGTTTTGATGTTTTTCCCTCTAGTTTTTCATTAGATCTCATTGTCTTTGGTGTTTTACACCATTTATGTTGTAAAGAGAAGTTTTGGAGGATCTATTGAAGAGGAAACTTAAAGGGAAATGATCTCTACAAGAAGAACTTGTGGAATCAAAAAGAATTAGCCGTGGTAAGTGGTTATATAATGCATACACATGTTTTTACTTAGAGATCTTAGATCTATTGGTTTTTCAAGTTTGATTTTAAAGTTTTATGATCTAACTTTATCCATTTTGAATGAGTTGAGTAGTTATACAAAGTGTTAGGTATTTTGTTGTATTGTTAATTCCATTCCAAAACTTTTAAGTACATGGAGTGTAACATGGTCTATGTTTTGGACCAAGGTGATTATTTTTAAATGTATTTAAGTCCAACACATACAAGAAGAAGCCTCAAGAAGAGAAGACCACAAGAGACTCAAGCTACATTGAAGATCAAGAAGTCTCAAGCTCCATGTAGCTATAACCTCAAGAAGCTAAGTCTGCACATAAAGGTAAACTAGTAAAGGTTTGGTAAGTGGGTTTGGGTTGAACCATAGATGGACAATATGATGGCTAGGTTGACCCAAAAGGTCTCACTAAGTGTGGACCAAATGGACCTATGGACTTATGGACCAATGGAATTAGAATGAAAAACTTTGGAAAATGTTCCACATTGGTTAAACCATTTATGACCTTAGGTGGACTTAAAATGGGTTATAAACACCCACACAAACTCTAGAGAAGGTCACACTTTAATTCGACCAATGATAGGTCATAAGTCATTGGAAAAAATTTTAAAAAAAAAGTAAAAAATGGTCCAACTTAAAATAGCCATGACTTTTTATCCTGATGTCCGCTTGAGGCTCGTAAGTACTCAAATCGAAGGGCTCGAAGAGATCTTTTTAGAAGTGAAAAATTCTCTAATGATCAATAATAGATAACTATATGATCAATCATAGTCCTATGACCAATCATAGAGTTTGCTATGATCGATCATAGGAGGGAAATTTGGTTTTATGAATTTTTGAGTTGTCATGAACGACTAGTTTTTTTACTATTTTTTATAGCCATTGGAGGACTCTTTAAGGAGGATTTTCCTCTATAAATAAGGATTAAATTCCAATGATTAAAGTAAGAAAAATTCATGAAAAACTCTAATTGATTTCTACATGAAAATCCATCATTCTTGAGCCAATCTTTGTAAATCCTTAAAGAGAGTATGCAAATGACCTTGAGCCTTCACCAACAATAAAAACCATTACCAAGAACATGATTAAATCTTCTCAACTTGTGAGTTAAATTCTTTAGAAGCTTGGAGAGTCATTCCTACTGTAAAACCTTTGTTTCTCCAAAGTGTGTGTGCATCATAGTCAAATTAGTCTACAAATAGACATTCTATTACGGAAGCAGTTCTACAATTTCTACTAAACTTACAGCCTTTATCAAAGCCACCAAAGGCGGATTCTTATGAAGCACTTGACAAAGCCAACTGTGGTTGATTGTCCATCAAAGTCATTGGACAGAAGTCTGCCCACCAGTGACACTAGGAGCACATCTACAAGGTGGAGGATTCCGTGAAACTTGTAAGTAAATTTCAGGTTTAATATTTTCTCATGTAATAGTTTTTAGAACTATTAATAAAAAATATGGCTAGGGGGGTAATCCAGATTGATAGTGAACGTAGGCCCAAAGTGCTGAACCACTTTAAATTCATGTGTTCTTGTGTTTGCTTTGCTTTTCATTATTTTGTTTCGTTTACTTGTTTACTTTCCACTAAATTTTAAATTAATCTAAAAGTAAATTAAATAAGGATTTAAATTGTTAAAGAAATTTCAAATAAGGGTAAAGATCCTATTCACCCCCCTCTAGGATCCCATTTCAGAATTTTACAAAGTGTACACATGTTTTCTCTTGTAGGATCTTCGATCTATGCTTCCAAAATCTATAATTTCAAGTTTTAGGGATTGAACTCTATGGATTTAAAGGTTTATGATATGAAAAATGTGTATATCGTAAGCATAAGGCTTTCCCTTGTAGAACCCTGTGGATCATTGTCTATCTTTGTGAATT
The DNA here is from genome assembly GCA_025762735.1 of Platanus orientalis. Lineage (NCBI taxonomy): Eukaryota > Viridiplantae > Streptophyta > Magnoliopsida > Proteales > Platanaceae > Platanus > Platanus orientalis. The sequence continues at coordinate 2,798 of JAOXJP010111002.1, forward strand.
ATAAATGATTCTATGTTTCCTTGCTAGGATCTTAGAATCCCCATTTCTAAACTTGAGATTTATATCTATATGAAGATTTTTTATTGTCAAAACATGTAGATTCATCCATGCTTTTCAAAGAAGATTTGCAAAATGATTTCTATGGATCCTCACTTGGGATTTGAAGTATTTTAGTTGTCATGATTTATCCCATATTTTTATTGAAATAAAAATGTTTTTGAATTCCATAGATCATTATGTGTTTATAGATTAGTTAAGCATCTTGTATTGTTTTTCCGATTTTACCTTCAATTATAAGTTTGGATATATATAAATGCATCTTATATAAACTTCATAAGAGTAAAAAAATTATCTAAATTTCATGAACATGTGTTTAAAGGATGGATCAGATTTGTCACTAGGAATTAGGAATATAGAATTATAAATGGAGGCATCACATTTATGTGATATATGATGGGATCCCTTGGTGGGTTTGCCTTATGGCTTGTAGACAAGGAATCAATCGCATATTGTTATGAGAAATGAATCTTTGTAGATTCAAATGTTTAGAAAGAAGTTATTGTATTATTATTGTTAGGTCCATTTGTATTGTCAATTCCATGCCAAGTTTAGATGAGTTGTAGTAGGCTATGGGTCCATGTAACTAAGTCATTAAAAGTGTGAAAACTTGAAGACCAAGTACAAGTAACTCTAGCATGAGAAACTCTGAAAAGCTACATCCGCTTAAGAATTGAAGTTCAACAGGCTACTAAAGTCCATTCCTCAAAAGAACTTCAAGAAATACACTGACATCAAGCACTTTGTGCTAAAATAGGTAAAACGACAAGTTAGACTTGTCTAACAAAAGTATGTGCTCAAGAATGCCTCTATGGACGTTGGTGAGAACCCTGATGAACTTAAAGATCATAACATAACCCTAGGAGTAATCTCAAACCACAACCTAAAGTTCAAACCATGACCTCTCAAATCTAGTTTCAAGAGCTCAACTAGGTTCAAGAACAAGAAGAAAGATCCAAGCGCTCGAAGGGTTGTTTGAGCATTCGAATGAAGTGGTTCGAGCACTCGAATATCACCTCCGAGCACGCAAAGATCTCCAGATTTTGCGATTGTCCAAATTCAAATTCAATGATGGCTATAATTTTTTACAACTATTAAAGAGCCGTTGGAGCTCGAAAAAGATTGATTTTTTCCCCTATAAATAGAGGTCTAAAACCTCAACTCAAAATATGAATTAGATAAATGAAGAGGAAACATTGAAAATCAATAGAGAGAACTCTCAAAAGAGCTAAGAAAAAATTATTGGGGATTTGAAGCTTGAAAAATCTTTCTCCATGCTAAGAGTTTGATTAATCTTTATGTGAGAGTATTCCCACACAACTGATAATATATTTCATTGGAAAATCCATAATATCAAGTTATGTTTACAAGAAGAGACTTTTGGCTTAAGTCTTCTAAGAGCAACAAAGCTTCCATGCTTGTTTTAGCTTGAATACCTCTTACAACTGATCAGTATAGTTTCATATGCCTATCAAGTGTCTTGAGCATTGTTGTTGTTGCAACCTTCTTCAAATCGTCTTTTTGTCGGAGACACCGGATATAGAGTCCACCAAAGACACTGGACTAGAGCACTCACTAGAGACATTAGAGGAAGTTGAGTAAGTATGTTAATTTACTTTTGTAATAAAAGTATACTATTAATAAAAAGTCATCTGAGCTTTGTGAGAAAGCTATTAAATAATTGACGTAAGCTAGAGTGTCAAACCAATATAAATCCGTGTTGCTTTGTGTTGCCTGCTTCTCTGTTAACTTATGGTTATATATGCTTTACTATTGCAAGTTGCTCAACACATTTATTAAAGTTATTAAGGCTGAGAATTGTGATAAAAAGAAGTACTAAACAACCTTAGGGAATTTAACAGCCCATCTCCTACTCTGCAATAGGTAACACTATAGTGCATGATGGAGAACAGTGATCTATGATAAATTCATAATCACTAGATTTACTTGTGTGTTCAATTCCATTGCATGTAACTTTAAGTAAATCTAAAATATAGTCTTAATAAAATCAATAAAGTTTAATAGACTTGTAAATCCTATTCACCCCCCTCTAGATTAATTGGGATATGAATTTTAATTGGTATCAGAGCAAGTTGCTCTTATAAGGGCTTAACAACCTGAGCTAGATCCTTATAAATTAATCCTTGTGTTAGAAATGTCATCTAAGGAAGAAGGTACTGTCACTAATAGACCACCTTATTTTGATGGATCTAACTATTCATATTAAAAAGCTCGAATGGGTGTTTATTTAGATCCATGGATATAAGTACTTGGCAGGCAATTGAAAGTGGTTATCCTGTGCGTAAAGATAAATTACCAAAATATTAGGATGCTATAGAAAAGGCTGCATATCTTGGCAACTAAAATGCTTTGAATGCAAACATTTGTGCAATAAGCCAAGACGAGTTTAGGAGAATCTCCAATCTCCAAACCGCTAAAGAGTCATGGGACCTCCTTGAGGTTACCCATGAGGACACAAGCGTGGTGAAGCAATCTAAGCTCTAGATGCTCACCTCATGCTTTAAGGCTCTACATATGGAAGATGATGAACAATTCATCGATTTTCATACAAAACTTCAAAACAGAGTATTTCTATGAGAGGTCTTGGAGAAGACATTAAGGATTCTAAGATAGAAAAATCTTTAGGTTTAAACCTGAAAGATTCTACCCTAAAGTAACCATAATAGAAGAATGTCAAGATTTAGAGACTGAAACTTGAGGAGCTGATTGGGCCAATTCAAACATTTGAATTAAAGTTTAGACCCCAAAACAAGAAGAAAAGCATAGCCTTAAATGCAAAAAAAAACAATCTAACTCCAATGATAATTCAAACATAGATGTGGCTATAGTGGCCAAGAACTTCAAGAAAATTCTTAGGCCCACAGGCTCTAGAAGAAAACAATTCTCTAGAGACCACAACAAAATTTTAAGAAAAATGAGCTTTCTAGAGAAAAGTCCATTTTGTATGAATGGAAAGAAAAATTACACTTTGTTTGAATGTGCTAACAAGAGAATATATATATATATATATATATATATATAAACCATGAAAAAGGTTATGGCAACCACATGGGATGATGACTCAGATGAACCAAATGATAAGAAGCAAAAAGTGAAGATGAATATTCACAAGGCATTAGAGCATTTGTGGCTTTCACTAAGAGATCTCAAGAAGACTCTCAAAGTGAAGAAGAAGAAGATCTTCAAGAAGCTATATCAAGAGAGTATGGACTTAGCCAAACTCAATAAAAATTTAAAAAAGGAAAATATAAAGTTAATTAAAAATGTAGATTCCCTTGAAGAGACTATCTCCTAAATGCTAGAAAGTTCTCCAAACAAATTAGGAGATGAAAAAACTATCTCTTATGAAAATCTTCTAAAAGACAAGCAAGATGTTCTTTTAGCAAGATAAATTTAATTGCAATAAGGAAAGAACATGTAGTGAATTATATGCATGCCAATGATAAAGAGAAAAGAGACAATTCACACACATTCAATCACACATAACACAAGTTTTTATAGTGATTCAGCACTTGGCCTACGTCCACTTTTCAAAGCTCACCACCGACCTACTAAATTTTATTTAGATTGAATACAATTACAATTAAGGTTAAAATTCTAAAACCTATCTACACTCGGTGTCTCCAACGATTACAAAGTCTTCTCGGTGTCTCTAGCAAAAATGGTCTACACCTTCGGTGTCTCCAGTTGAAGTGTTAAGTCTACACTACCGATGTCTCTAGTGGTAGTGCCAAGGTCTACTCCCGGTGTCTCCAACAGGAGTGGTCTAACCTCTAGTGTCTCTGACAGAGGTGGTCTATACTTTCGGTCTACACTACCGGTGTCTCTAGTGGTAGTGCCAAGGTCTACTCCCGGTGTCTTCGGCAGGAGTGGTCTAACCACCAGTGTCTCTGGTGAAGGTACTAAGGATTATCAATTTTAAAAAATCAATACAAATTACCTCAAGAGGTTGGTGTTGCTTGAAGTACCTTGAAGGGGGTTGCTCCTTGATGAGCTAGTAAGCATTGTTTTTTCACCAAGCTCCCAATAGATGCTTCTTTGCTTCTTAGAGCTTCTCACTAGGTTTTACTTAGGACTAAACCCTTCTCCTTACTTCCCTCTCTTGATCTTCAAGAATAGAGTGCTTGGGAAGTACTTAAAGACTCCTTAGATCTTCAATGAATGCTCATTAATTTGAGCCTTGGTTGTTGGGAGGATTAAATACCTTAGTCTTTCTTCTCTTTACTCAAAGACCTCTCTTTATGTTCTTGTGTGTTAGAGAACTCAATGAGAGCTCTCATGTACTTATAGGAGACAAGATAGGTCGTGCACCCTTGATTTAGCATAACTCCCAATGGTCAAATAATCTCCATCATAAAATAGTTTTTATTTTTGAATTTCTATGATGTCGGATCAATCTAGCACTGTCAGATCAATCTTCTTAGATTGATCCAACTCTGCCAGATTAATCTAGTGTCTCAGAAAAAATGTCCCAAAACCATCCAAATTGATATGGGGGCCATGCCGGATTGATCCAACAGCCCCTCAAATTGATCTGGTAAGTGGTGGATTGATCCGCTAAGTGTGGATTGATCTGACACCCCCTAGATCGATCCAAAACCCTTGTTTTTAGCCATTTTGCCTTAATTTAGTTTCCATCCCACAAGGGATCTTATACCAAAGGTGTGGGAATGATCCAAGACCTTTGTAAGGGCTATTAGGTTGCTTTAACCTATGTCTATCATTAAGCTTACCCTCATATACCTTCTTTGAGCTTGATGAAGCTTGATCTTCAAGGATTGAACTTTGTCAACATGGGGAATGATCCATCCTTAGCTTCAAGTGCTTGGAGCTTGTCTTCAATGGGACCTAAGGACACTTGATGATCAAGAACATGACCAATATATGCACTATACTCATGTCATGTCTAATCTACCACTCTATTTATTTTATACACTATGGAATTGACAATTTATATTTACAATCTCCCCCTTTGCTAATTCCATGACAAAATACACATATGCAATGAATTTACAGACTCCATGATATGCAAGAGTTAAGCATTTACACGAATAAGGACTAGATGATGTGTCTTGAACGCTTGAGATCTTGAACTCCCCCTTGATGTGTGCTAGGGATCTTAGTTCAACTTCTTCACTTAGATGCTTGGCCTCAAAACCTGAAATCACATTTGACACAAAATACCTTTCTTAAGCCAATAATAAAGAGTCTAATGGATAGATATCACACACAACACACACTCAAGCAAGTAAGCAAGCACATATGAAATGCAATATGAATGATGTGTAAATTAGTTCATCGCATTTTCTCCCATTACATAAGGGAAACAATTAAGTTAGAAATTTTCGAATTAGCTTCCCCTAAATAACCAACTCCTATATCCATGCATATGATTTTTCTCCCCCTTTTTGTCATGAAATTAGCAAATATAAATAGTGACACAGGAAGAAAAGTCAAGAACTAAAACCAAAACGATATTTTCATTAAGATTTAAAGTTTAAGTACATAGAGGTTGAGCTTTTGGAATACAAAATGTGAGGAAAAGACAAAACATAAACCACTCAACCCTCACAGTTACTCATCCTCATCCTCGTCCTCATCACTTTGTGCTTGAAGGTCCAGAGCAACACTAGGGTGAGGAGGGAGTAACTACGCACTCGAGGCGCTCTACCCAAAGCTTAATGTTGTTGAGATTGTCCATCATCTTCTCCAAGTGGCCAATGATCCTGCCAGTCATCTCCTTGAGACCTTCTAAGGCCTCTCGCACAAAAGTGGGCAGCTCGCCTTGGTGAACTGGTGGTACTGGTGATGAAGGAGGAGGATCAGAAGTCTCACTAGTAGAAGTGGTGGTGCTGATGAAGTTGCGGTTGTGGATGGTCCAAACTCAGAAGGCATAGTCTTTCGCTTCTTTTAATAAATGCTCTCTTGTTGCATCCGGCGGATAGTAAACTGATTGATCTCTGCACCTTGCTTCGGGGTGGTGTCATCCTTGGAGAATGTGATCCCCCAAACCTCCAACAAGCGTGTGATCATCACACTATAAGGAAGAAGTTGGGAGGCATTGGAGTTGTGTGCCTTTGAAATGATGACATAACACATTATGGCTACTATGTCTACCTCCTTCTTGGTAAGGAAAGAGTAGATGACATGCACCATTATGTCTAGCATGTTGTTGTTGTGCATGGTTAGGAAGAGGTTAAAGGTGAAGATCAAATTAAGTAATCGCACCTTAGGTAGGCACCTAGCGGCTTGTAACTTCCCGAACCAAGTTGTGCTCTCACAACTAAAAACCTCAAAGATGGCGGCCTTGTTGAGATACTCTAGGGAAATGAAACCGTCTAGCCAGTGGGCCTGTCTATCCCTACTAGTGTGGATAGAGCACTAGGTTCTATCTGAACACCGTAGACCTTGGTGTGGAAGATGAGCGTGTTAAAGTTGGAGTCATGGGTGTTCTACCAAAACATGCATACAGCCTCTTCCTGGACCTCTCCTTTAATGGTCATCAAGGCTTCCTATCCTTCATGGAGGAGCTCATACCCTACGAGTGTGTCAAAGAGGGTCTTGGAGTCAACATGGCACTCCACTGCTATAAGCCACTTTGAAAAGTAATGTGTGTAGTTTGCGAGGTAAGAAGTATCCAAAAATGCCCCAAAGTTAACTAGAGGAGGCCTCTTCTGCTTCTAAATAGGAAGCTTTGAGGAAATTTCCATGCCCTTCCCTTTAACGTCATCTCGCTTTAGTGGAGCCATGGAAATGAGGATAGCAAGAGTTTGGAGAGGTAAAAAAACTCAAAGGAAAGAAATGGAAATATGAGAGCAAGAGAGAAATGGGAAAGACAATGAAGATTTTGGGCTTTTGAAGTAACTGATGGTTCATAAACTGTCATGTTGGATCGATCCAATAATGTCAGATTGATCTGGTGGGATCCGGATTGATCCAGTTATGCAGAAAAAAACATAATTTGGCTCCAAAAGTTGTGAATTTTGTGATATAAAGTTTACAAGCTCTTAGTCCCTCACTCTTTATACCTCACACATCCTAATTGTACTTCTTAAGTCATGAACCTTTTAGAATTAAGAGGCTTTGTGAATATATCGGCCAATTGATTCTCAATTTCAACAAACTCAAGTGCAATCACTTCTTTTACTAAATCCCGAATGAAGTGATGCCCTATATCTATATGCTTTATTCTTAAGTGTTAAACTGGGTTCCTCAAGATTTGGATAGCACTTTTGTTGTCTACAAACAACTCCATGACTGGTTGTTTAAAAGCATAGTCTTTCATCATTTGCTTCATCCACAGAAGCTTTGTGCATCCACTTCCTGCTGCAATGTTTTTGGCTTTAGCAGTTGACAAAGATATCAAGTTTTGTTTCTTGTTGTACCAAGATACAAGGTAATTCCCGATATAAAAGCACCCTCCACTTGTGCTTTTCTTGTCGTCCTCATTTTTGGCCCAATCTACATCTGAGTAGCCGGCTATAATACTATTGGTATCAAATAGGTGTCATAGTCTATAGTTGAGAGTTCCACAAATATATCTAATGATTCTCTTTGTGGCTTTGAAATGTAACTATTTTGGAGTAGCTTGGTGTCTAATACAAACACCAACATTGAAGGAAATGTGAGGTTTACTTGTAGTGAGGTAGAGGAGACTACTTATCATACTCTTATACATCTTAGTGTCAACATCTTTACTCTCCACATTTGTGTTTACTTTCTCACTAGTTCTAATGGGGGTGTGAAGAGGTTTAGAGTTGGTCATTCCAAACTTAGACACTAAGTCTTTAGCAAATTTCGATTGGTTTACAAATATACCATCATTGGTTTGCTTAATTTGAAGTCTTAAAAAAAAAAAACTTCAATTCTCCTTTCATACTCATTTCGAATTCACTCTTCATGGTATGAGAAAACTCATGTGCCATATCTTCTTGAGTAGCACCAAATATTATGTCATCAACAGATATTTATGGAATGAGTATGAAGTCATCATTCTTATTCATGAAGGGTGTTTTGTCAACACTCCCCCTTTCAAATTAGTTTTCAAGAATGAATATAGTCAACCTCTCATATCAAGCTCTTAGAGCTTGTTTGAGATCACAGAGTTCCTTTTTAAGCCTATAAACATGGCTAGGCCTATATGAGTCTATAAACCCTTTCGGTTACTCCATATAAACTTCTTCTTGGAGCACACCATTCAATAAAGCACTCTTGACATCCATTGAAACAATTTGAATTTTAAATGACATGCAATGGATAGAATGATTTTAATGGACTCTAACCTTACTATGGGAGCAAAGGTTTCTTCAAAGTCAATTCCTTTGATTTGAGCATATCCTTTAGCAACCAAGCGTGCTTTATTTCTCACTACGGTTCCATGATCATCCATCTTATTTTTTAAGATTCATTTAGTACCAATAGCATTTTTGTCATTAGGTTTCTCTACTAGGTACCACACATCATTTCTTTTGAATTGATTAAGCTCTTCTTGCATAGGCATGATCCAATCTGGATCATCAAGAGCTTCGTTGACCTTCTTTGGTTCAACTTTAGATGTAAAACAAATATGGCAAATAAAATTTTTCTATTTGCCTTCTTGTTTTGACACACTTATCTGAATCTTCAATAATGTCTTTTGAAGAGTGTCCCTTGATTAGTCTCTTTTCTTTTGGACTACTCGCATTCTCATCATTTGCCCCCTCTTACTCACTCTCGGAGTCATGAGAAGTTGCATTCTCAATTATCTTGGGGTAATAATGAGGATTTTTTTCTTTTTCATCTTCCTTGTTGATTTGAGTCTTGGGTTGGTCATCAATGATGATATTGATAGACTCTTCCATGCTAGAAGTTCTTTCGTTAAAGACCCTATTGACCTTGCTTCTAAATGAATATCCAAGGAAGATTCTCTCATCACTTTTGGAATCAAACTTGCCCAAATTTTCTCTATCTCTCAAGGTATAGCAAGTGCTTCCAAAAATCCTAAAATACTTCAAATTTGGTTTATTGACATTCCATAGTTCATATGATGTCTTTGAAGTACCTGGCCTCAAGAACACTCTATTGCTTACATAACAAGTTGTGTTCACAGCCTTGACCCAAAACCTTTTAGGTAGGTCTTTACTACAAAGCATGATGGTTGATATGTCTTGTAAAGTCCTATTATTCTGTTCAGCTATCCATTTTGTTGGGCAGTTTTGGGTGCGGAGAATTCATGTTTGATCCCACATTATTTATAAAAATTATTAAATTTTCTGTTTTCAAATTCACCTCCATGATCACTTCGAATTCTCTTAATTAAAAGTTCATTTTCAGTTTAGAATCTAATGCAAAGGTTCTTGAACTCATCAAGAACCTTTTTCCACCAAAGCTTTCGGTTCTAGTTGGTCCGGCTAAATCCATATGGATTAGCTCTAATGGTTCTTATATTGGTCAACCTCTTATGTGATGCTCTTGTTTGTTTACCAAGTTGACAACCACTATATATTTGGTTTTCTTGTTTACTTAATTTGGGAATTCCATGAACTAAGTCTTTTCTACTTAGTCTAGATAAATCCCAAAAATTTAGATGCCCAAGCCTTTGATGCCAAAGGCTAGTCTCAACTTATTATGTGATAAGGCATGTGTTGGGTCTACTACTCTCAAAGATATAACAATTGTCACCATTGTGAATTCCTTTGGCAACAATGTCATCCTTGTATTTTATGTGGAAACCATCCTTTGAGAAGCCAACATCATCACCCAAATCACATATTTGAGTTATACTTAGTAGGTTCTGTTTTAGGTCATCTATAAAGAGTACATCTTTTAGAGTTGGAACTTTGGGTACCTCAACTATACCCCTACTCATTAGCTTGGCGGTGTTCCCATCTCTAAAAGCTACACTTTCTTCCCTTCTGGGAACATAGTGTGTAAATAGGGATTTATCTCCTATCATATGCCTTGAACATCCACTATCTAGATACCATTTTGAGGTATTTTCTGCTTTAAGAGCAATGTAAACAACAAGACACTTGAACTCTCCTTTCTTGACCCATACTAGTTTTGTTTTTATTTAATTGGTTTGAGTCAAAGCCTTTTTCTTTTCTAGATCCACTTTTTCAATCTTTTGAAAGTAAGCTCTTTTTCTTAGATTTTCCAACTTCTTTTTATTTTCTTGAAATGATTAAGCTTTTAAATCCTTCATCCTTTTCCTATAGTCTAGTTTCACATGTTCCATTAAGCCACAATAGTAGCATGTGATTTGAGGGTATCTAAATGTAAAGGCATAAGAGTTGTTTTTCCAAGAATTCTTCTTCTTTCATTGTTTATGGGAGTTATTCCCTTGAAAGAAGAGCTAGACTTCCTACCATAGGATATCTAATAATCTGAGGTTGAGGCTTGAGATGTATCTATATTCGTCCCTTTATAGGAAGTGTTTTGCTTATTGTTCCAAGTCCTTAGCTTGGGATAGGGTGCTTGACCCATTTGATTCTTCTCAAGATTCTTAGGTGCTTGAGAAGTTGTTTTTCCCTTATAGGTGCAAGAGACATTTTTTCTTCATAGGATTGTCCTTCACCTTGGGTCTTAGGCCTTTGTGGTTGAGAAGTATTTTGAACCTTCTTTTTCCCTTTTACAAAGGAATTTGTTTGACCCTTGTAGCGATTAAAGGTGTTTGCATTGTTATATCCAAGGTCACTTTTATCACCGCTATCCTTACCCATTGTTAGCATCTTTTCAAATTTAGAATTTCCTTAGGTAAGCATAGAAATTAACTTTCTCTTGTCTTCCTCAAGCTCTTTAATTTTCTTGATATAGTCTAGAGACTTCCTAGTCATTTAAACACAAGTTAAGTTTAAACATTTGTTTCTTTCATTTAACTCATTAACTTGGCTTTTAAGATCAAGTATATCCTCCTTGCTTCTCCCTTTTTGGTTTCTAGGATTTTGATCTTTTCTTCTAATTCAAGAGTTCTAGAATTACTTGTATCAACATTCCTTAGGTTTTCTAGTTCTAAAACCTTCCTAGTTAGGATTTCTTTCTCCTCAATGGGTTTTTTCTTTTCTACTTTTCTATTTGTTTTTTCCACATTGAGAATTAATCCTAGGTTTTTAAGTCTCAAGTCTAAAGAATCCACTAGTTGTTTTAAAACTTGGTTTTCTTCTTCTAAAGATGAACCTATGGAGTTTGACTCCAATTGTTTAATTTTTTTTCTTTAAGCTTAAGGTTTTCATCTAGAAGATTAGAGTTACTTTCAAATAAC
>JAOXJP010111013.1:0-14114 GCA_025762735.1 Platanus orientalis
TTACAGGAAGCTCTGGATTAAGCTTTAGGAGTGGATGTAGGCCTAGTGCTGAACCACTATAAACACCTGTTTTGTGGTTGTGTGATTTATCTTTGCTTTGTGTACATTGTGATTGATGAAACTATAGTTATCCTTGTGCATTTTCTAATTGAACATTAATAAATTAAATCATTAAGGATAATCGAATCACTCTAATTACAAATTAAACAATGGGGTTAATAAAATAGGCAAAGCAAAACAAATTAAACAAAAAGAGTACGTTCAATCCTATTCACCCCCCTCTATGATAGAATTTCAATGTCAACCCATAAGTAGTCTCTATGACATAATAAAGCCCAATGTAAATGAAGCATGTAAAGTCTTTGTCAAATCCAAAACATATAACCCATGTGAGGGCCTCCAGTAAAGCAAATCACATAACTCATGTAAGAGTCTCCAACAAACCAAAACACATAACCCACATAAGGGTCTTCAGCGTAACATATATTAAGCCACTAGGGTCATCTTCACTTATTAAATGTGAGTCGGTGATTGGGTACCTGAAGCCATAAAGGCTAACCCACAAAGGGGTCTCCAGGGTCATAAGACCAATGGGCACGATGGTTGTCTTCACCTATTAATGTGACCCAGTGATTGGGTACCTGAAGCTATAAGGCTAACTCACAATGGGGTCTTTAGGGACATAAAACCAATGGGCACGATGGCCATCTTCACCTATTAATGTGACATAGTAATTGGGTACCGGAAGCCATAGAGGCTAACCCACAAAGGGGTCTCTAAGGTCATAAAACTAATAGGCATGATGGCCATCTTCACCTATTAATGTGACTCAATGATTGGGTACCTAAAGCCATAAGGCTAACCCACAAAGGGGTCTCCGGGGTCATAAGACCAATGGGCACGATGGTCGGCTTCACCTATTAATGTGACCTAGTAATTGAGTACCTGAAGCCATAAGGTTAACCCACAAAGGGGTCTACAGGCCCATGAGGGACAACTCATAAAAGGGTCTCCAGGCCCACAAGGAGAAACCCACATAGGGGTCTATAGGGCTATGTCTAGCCAACCCATATAAGGGTCTTCGGAGTCATAAAGACCATACATTTATATAAATGTCACAAGGACCAACCCACTTAGGGGTCTCCGGGCCCAATAGAGCATATTCCCGCATAGGGGTATCATATCAATTCCTCACATCCAAAATCATGTTCCAAAACCATGTTTTGTGTAAAATAAGGTAGATACTATATAGTCATGTCATTTAAAATATGTATGTGCTCTATCTCATGAAAAGTCTAAAAGGTGTAGTAGAAAATCACGTGAAATGTGCCAAATGCCTACAAATAAATGAAGATACTTAACCCAAATCTAAGAACATATAGGGTGCCCATAGATGCAAAATCATTTTAAGATAGTTTATGTAGTCTAAAAACCAAGTACCTCAATTTTTTTTTTTTAAAGTCATGTAGAAATCCCATGTAAAGAGCCACAATGAAGATCTAAGAGTAAACTATGCTAATGATAACATGCACATGCTACTAAGAGATATTACATGATGTAAATAATAGCATGACCACATTAGGATTAATGGAATTAGCACAATTCATCATGGTGTAGCATGAATTGAATGAAATACACCAAAGAGAGTAATAGACTAATATAGAGAGTCAATAGAGTATCACCAATTGCTATAAGTCGACATATATTTGGGAGAATTTAACATAGGAGACAACAAGCTCATGCAAGGAATCAAAGGACATCCAAGAAACATGTGAGTAATAAGTAAAATCTGTAAGAGGCATTTTATTACACAAGTAGAGTAAAAGAATTCAAGAACTATTATAAGAAGCCAATAGAGCATCACAAATTGCCATAAGCCATCATATAATGGAAGGAATTTATCATAGGAGACATTAGGCTTATGTAAGGAATCAAAAGGCATCCATGAAATATATGGCTAGTATGAAAAATCTATGAGAGTCATTTCATCAAACATGTAGGGTGCAAAAATTAAGGAACTCAAGGAAATCAAAGGGGTAAAGCCATCCTTCACCACAAGAAACTCTTCCAATCCCTACAAACCATGTAAATCAAACTCCCAAACACTTCCACATATGTTATAGATCATCATGAACATCCCACAAGGTTCAAATAGAGATAAATCCACCAAAACATACTCCCAAACAACAAATCTCATATCCTAAGAAAGGAAAAGTGTGCATAAACAACATATTCAACTCACACAATCCATGAAATCAAGGTTCTACATAAGAAAGTAATCAAGCTCACAAACAATAAATGTAGAACCACTAAATCTAAGATCATTTTGTATAAATCTATGATCCTAAGAATGAAAAATTGAGCATAAATTGAATATCCACTCCCTAAAAATTCAAACCTTCAATGTACAAGAGGATCCTCCTCCAAAATCTCTTTGCCTTTGCCAACCCCTCCTTCCTCTAAAAGAAACCAAAGCATTTCATTGTTAGAATACATAAACCTAGATAATAAATAGAAATTCATGCTTATTTAGGTTAGATTTAGAAAGAAAAACACTTATTCTAACATATTTTCAAAGTTGGAAGAGAACTTACCCAATTGGAGAAGAACTCTCACACTTAGCTCCTAAATTTTCCTAAACTTATCTAACTCTTTCTCTTTTGGTGTAAAATGAGGTCATTAGAGTTTTTTTATCATATTTATAGAGTTTTAGGTAAAGTTGGGGTACCCCACACTCCCCCAAAATGAAGAAATATCGATTTTGCTCCAAAAAAATCATAATTTGGGTCAATTCGGATCGATCCGAAGGGTGTTGGATCGATCCAAAGGGGTATCAGATCGACCTGCAGGAATATCGAACCCTCCAGATCAATCCAAAGGGGTATCAGATCGACCTGCAGGAATACCGAATCGATTCGGCACTGTTCTATGAATATTTTTGTATATCTTTAAGATCTCGGATCGATCTGAATAGTGGTCAGATCGATCCGCTAAGTGCGGATCTATCTGGCATGGATCGCATCCATCTGGATGCCCTTTTCCAGGTTTGACCCCTTCGCACTAAAATGGTCATAACTTTCTTTAGAAAACTTATTTTTGCAAATTGTTTATTGGGTTGGAAACTAGAGTTCAAGATATTTCTAACAAGGTATGGATAATACCCTAATTACTTTGGTATTGGTGTCAGTCGGCCTGGTAAGTTACCTCAAACACATAAGCTTGTCAGCACAGACACCTCGTGGTAAAATGGGCATAACTTCTTCTAGGAAACTCATAATTATACACCGTTTATTTTTATAGAAAGTAACCTCATAGATATTTACATCAAGGTATGGAATAACCCCTAATTATCTCGGGGTTTGTGTTAGTGGGCCCATAAAGGTACCCCAAAGATGAAATTATGATAACTTTCGAATTTGACAAGTTCAAGGCCCAACTCGGGTCTTACATTTTTAGCTTGGTCTAATGGGTTCCCAAACTACTCTATAATCTATTTAAACATGTTAAAGAATAATTTTACCCTTATATAATAAAATTACCATTTTACCTTTAAAGCATAATACGGGGTGTTACATCGTCCCCCCATATAAAAATTCAGTCCCTGAATTTAAGATGCGTACCTTGGTGAAGAAAGGAATGCAAGTTTAGCCAAAATAGGAGTTGAAACGAGGGAGTAGTTAGAATTGATAACCAAGAGATACATCAGAGTGACCATTTTCGTTATCTTGGTTCGATCATGCATAAAGAGAGAAATATTGTAGATGATGTTGCTTGTAGAATTATAGCAAGATGGGTGAAATGGAGAGGTGTTTTTGGAGTGTTATGTGATAAACGAATACCACTAAAATTAAAAGAAAAATTATATAAGACAACTATAAGACCAGCCATGCTTTATGGAGCAGAATGTTAGGCAGCCAACAAACAACACATACATAAAATGAATGTGGTTGAAATGAGGATGTTAAGATGGATGAGTGGCAAGACTAGAAAGGATAAAATTAGGAATGAATCCATTCATGGGAGTTTAGGTGTAGCACCAATAGGTGATAAAACGAGGAAAGGTCAATTGAGATGGTTTGGGCATGTGCAACGAAGAACAATGACTACACCAGTGAGGCGGAGTGAGACAATACAAGTTGAAGGTACTCAAAGGACTAGAGGAAGGCCAAAATAGACCTGGGTAGAGGTAGTAAGGAGGGACATGGCAGCTTGTAATTTAACAGCTAATATGGCCTTAAACAGAGTGGAATGGTGGAGCAGGATTCGTGTAGCAAACCCTAAATAGTTGGGATAAGGTTGTTTATTGTTGTTGTAGGATTATAGTCTTTTATTTCCATGGATTGTATTGAAAAGACGATGGGCTAAAGGCCAGACCAAGGTTAGAGGTGAAACTTAGTCATTTGTAATTTTATTTTGGATTTAATAAAATAATTATTTTATTTGATGTTTTGTTTTCTTTTGTTAAATTTTCAAGTCTATAAACTCTCTTTGATTTATTGTTAACTCCAGGTACAATAAATGCTTAGAAAGACTCTATGACTTATTAACAAATTACATAATTGTTCCAAACGCTCAATTATGCAATTATTTCTTTATGTTTTAATGGTGTGATCTTTGGTCAGGTAGGATCTTTATTCGATTCTAACCGTGATAATTTTATCCAAAATAATTCACACGTTATTAAATGGATCCTTGAAGCCTTAGGTCCATTTAATATAGTTTTCCTATTTTTACATTATTGTTGTTTCATACTATTGTGTGGAAACCTAAATCAAGTCTTTTTTCTTTCTTCTTTTTTTCTCTCTCATCTATAATCTTTGTTTTTGTTTCACAAGTCAATCCTTGTGGATTTAATCTTGTAATGTACTACAAAAATTGTATACTTGCAAGTAAAACTACCATGAATTTTTGGTTCATTAAGTTAGATCATTAGTCTAGGCATAACAGTTTCATCGGAACCCTAATGAGTTAATTACATGTTTTGTTTTGGTTTCAACAAGATCTTTTATCGTTTATGTTGCATCCAGTTTTGGAATTTAACAGAGACCCTTATGGGTTGCATATAACATATGCACAATTTATTTTTATTTGAAAACCCATATGGTTATTTTGAATCATAGATGTATTTTGAATCATAGTAAGGATATATGTATAAAACTCTTGTTGTACATGCATACGCATTTGGAATCCTTATCTTATCATGATTCATCTTATTTGCTATCGTGTTTGCCTTAGCCTCTCCTTTCTATTGCATATTTTGTATATCCTCTTACGAAGTCTGTCATGCTTACCCAAAAATGACACCTCCTTTCAGATTGATTTAAGCAGGAGAGGCACACCGGTGATACACAAGGAAGAAGGTTGGAGACATGGCTTGGGAGTCCTAGCCTCTTTGTTTACATATCCTTTAGTTGTATCTACATTGGACTCCTTTAGTTTATTTGGTTTTGAACATGTATATTCGTTTTATATTCCAGTTTATGATGGATAGTTTTATTTGATACTTTTATGATGAGTTTAGAGTTGTATTAGTTTGGATGGATTTTGTATCCCATAGATGGATGGCTCATTTTGGGAGCCTAATTTTGAGGTATAGATGTTATGAGATCATTTGTTTAGGGCATCATGTAAATGGATGTTTAGTTTTTATAGCACTTGATTATGGTTTTATAGACCGAGGTTACAATTCTGCTACACTATGAGTTGTGAATTTATGTTTGTACTTATTATTTCACTACACTTTGGTAATGTAAATGGTGAATAAATGAGTAATCCGCTACTATATGTGAACACAAATGGTTTGAACAATATGCATTTAATATTCTACTATGAATTGTAATTTGAATTATTGGAATTAAAGGTTTTAAAATGATTGGACAACATTTGTACAGAATAAGGATATGGTCACACTCCAAAAACAGGATCTCCCCATTGTGAGATACGGGTTTGGGGTGTGTCATCCAGCACCCGATCCGGATTTGGGTGCCAAACATGACCCTCAAATCTAGATCGTGATAAGAGGTGCTGATCTAAGAGTTGTGACATACCTTGTCTCTTTTAACACATAACCACACAAAAAAATAGGAGGAAATGATCTTCAATGGTTGTCTTTCTCCTTTCTTCTCTTCTCTATTCTCGGATTTTCACACTCTATTTTTGCCTAATTCGCATCTTAGTCGCCAATATCATTCTCAAACCCATTTGTTTTATGTTTTATAGTGATGATGGGCTTCAATTTCATCTCACCAACCCCGTTATATGTCTCCCTTTCTTGGTGGACATCAACCCGAGCTTTCATTCACGATTGGGTCTTTCCCCATGAGAGATATGAGATCAATAGGGTTAGCTTGTTGAGCAAGCTTTATTCTAGATATTTTAGGCCATTTGCGACTAAGCCTAGCCCATCCGTGACTAAGCTCAGTTGTGGACCGACCCTTGATGAGCCTTAATCGTGACTCAATAGGCTTTAGTCACGATACCAAGTCTAGTTGCGAATTTCATCCTGAATTGGACTAACCACACTTGTCACTATACGCTTTAGTCGCAGTTCTTAGCTTTACTCAAGTTCAATAATTGACCACTAGTCTCTTTAGTTGTGAACTAGTCTTGGAACAGACCCTTTAATCATGATTAACCTAGATCTCACAAGAACTCATTTGGGCCATTGAAAAGGAATCTTGTGACCCTTAATACAATGAACTCATGTGCGAAGTGCAAAGTGCACCTCAAATGCCCATGCGCCTAAGCCCTTGCCTACACCCATGCTCGTGCTCATGTGTGTGTGTGCATGGCATCTCGTAGCATCAAAGCAACACAAGAGGAGGAAGACATTTACTTATATGTTGTAAAAGTATTTTCTCCCAACCAATGTGGGACTAAATGATAAAGAGGATTTTTTTAAAACAAAATTTGAAAACGTTGTAGAAAATAGGAAAGACATAAATGGGGTTAAACCCTTTTTGTTTTCTAACAACCCAAAGCTAAAAAGTAATCCCTAAAACAAAGACATATAAAAAAGATAATTGTCCATATACCATCCTCTTCTTATAGGGCTCCTAGTAATAGGGTTAGAAAACCCAATGATAGAGAAATTATGATTCACACGTTAAGAGGTGGAGGGAGTTGGTTTATGAAAACTAAACCACTCTAAATAGGGCACTCTTGTCCAACACTCCCATCCTAAAAGAAAATCCTTGTGCCAAACAAATTCATTCTCATATTCAACTTCCTGATCCTGACTATCTCACCAACAGCATCCACTCCCTCTTGAAAACCAAGTGACACTGTTCATACCCTTTTCCCTTAGCATCTTTAAAGCATGGCTCTTCTTATCAACTAGAATGAAAATGATAAATCTACTTATTTTTGTGAATTGGTGAAAAAAATTTGATATCTAAACGAAAGGTTCTTTGTTGAAACAAATTTCTATATTGTGCTGGCAGATTTGGAAGAGTTGAAACACTTTCCTCTTTGCAAAAGAAGCTTGACTTTTCAACGTTCAAGGAGAATGGGTATTGGTATTGTTTTAAGGAACTCTTCAAATAACTTTCTTTTTGCTAAAGCTAATAGTGATGTTTTGTTGTCTCTATTTGTAACACCCCGCATTCTACTTAAAGGGTAAAATGGTAATTTATCCCATAAGGGTATATTTATCATTTAAAATACCTTATATAGACTTTAGAGTGGTTTGGAAACATGTTGGACCAAGCTTGAAGTGTTAGAATCAAATTGGGCCTTGAATGTGTCAAGTTTAAAAGTTATCCTGATTGCATAATTAGGGTCACTTCCTAGGCCCACGGACATAAATCCCGAGGGATTTAGAATTGGAGACATACCTTGTTGGAAAGATATTGAAGTCTAGTTTCCAACCCAACAAACTTCACAAAATCATGAATTTTCTATAGAAAATTATGACTAATCTCCTACGGGTGATTTTTGTTGAAAAATTCTAAGGGTTTCGGGTGTGCTCAGGCTAGTCGCCCGCGTGGTGTCCCGGTCGATTGCGGAGGGGTATTTGGGTCAATCGAGAGTCGTCCGGGTCGACCACCACCTCCTAGATTAAAAAAGAAGAAGAGGGGATTCCACCCCTCTTCGCATGAGAACCTTGGGTAAATGGTAATTTCACACCTAGAACATATAAACTACCTTATTCTAACACAAAATAGACTAGAATACACATAAGAGAGGGAGAGATAAGAGAAACTTGGAGAATTTGGAAAAGAATGAGAGATTAACTCTCTCAAGTCAAGGTAAACTCCAACTTTCTTAGATTTATGCTAAATTAGCTAAAATTTGTTAGTTTTGATTTTAAAATTTCATTCTAGAGTGTTTGAGCATTGAATCCATCTAAATATTGCAGAGGATTGAAGGTTGAAGAAGTGGTTTATGCTAAGTGATCAAGAGAAGAGAAGTATTGTAAGTAAATCTTGCACACTATAGATTATTTGATCTCTATTCCTCTTTGATCTTTGAAATTAATGATTGAATCCTTTGGAATCTTTGAAAAATCATTAGCTAAACCTTTGAATATGGTTTGATTCTTGATTCAAGCTTTATTGTAAGTAAATCTATCTTACTATGGATTATTTGAAACAAATTCTTCTTTGATTCTTTGGAGTCTGTATTGAAATCCTTTGAAATCTCTGAAATGTTTAGAGACCTATGCTCTAAGCCATTGAACCTTGTGATTATTTGGATCTAAGCTTTTCTAGTAAGTAATCTTTCATACTATAGATGATTTGATGTGACTTTCTCTTTGGATTCATTTGATTCTTGTGTTTTGGTTATGGAAACTCATTGAAATCTCTGCAAACTATGTGGAATCATTGAATTTATGCTTCTAACAAGTAAATCTTGATTACAATGGGTGATTTTGTTATGAATATCCTTTCTATTTTAGATTATGTGATGTTAGCAATGGAATTACTTAAAACTATTGGTCATTTTGGATCTAATGCCTTGGAATATGTTAGAATTATGAATCTTAGCTTGCTTAGTGAGTTCTTATGCTCCATATGCTTGGAATAATCCATTTTCTTATCGAAATCTCTAAAACATTCAGTAGGATTATGCTTATGACCATTGATTTTGGTTTGATTCTTGGTTCTACATCTATTTTGTGAAAGACTATTGATCTTAGACATTGTGTGGACTGATTTTCTTCATGTAATCCTTAAAACATATGAAATCTGAATTTTCCCCTAGGCGAATCTTTGAAAATCTATGTGAAGTGTGAATTCCCTAAGATCTATCCTAATTATGATTAATTTAAACAATGATCTTGCCTTGCTTATTGTTTAGGGCACTACAAGTGATATTAGTTAATCTTTATGATTTGATTTGATAGAAGACCGTGTGAATTTCTGAATTTCTATGAAAACATATCAAACTCATTGACTCTATGAAACTCTATGCTTTTTATGTGATTATGTACAATGTGTGAACCCTCTAATTCTAACACATGTTTGAATCATTGAATCTATGTGAGATCTTAGTGAATCACCGCAACATCAAACTTATGAATATGTTAATATTGAACCTAAGTGAAATATATGTATTTGAAATGATCAATTTATGACAATACGATGCTCATGCTTGTTGTACACATTATAGAAATATCTCGATTATCAAACTATGTGGACCTTCAAGCCTATCGATGTGAACTCTTTTGGACTTTGAACCTTTGACTATTTGGGTCCCGTCACCGGGCTAAGTGTGACCTTTGGACTCTGAACTTCTGGGCCTTGTCATAGGGCTAAATGTGGCCGTTAATGATTTGGGCCTTGGCACTGGGCTAAGTGTGTCTACTAACTCTCTGGGCCTTGTCATAGGGGTAAATGTGATTATTAATGATCTAGGCCTCAACACCAGGCTAAATGTGTTATATTGATATGTGGGCCTTGACATTGGGCTAAGGGTGTCCCCTTTTGACCTTTGGATATTGAACTTTGGAACCCTTTGAATATGAAACCTTGTAGACTCCAAACACTTTGAACACTGAATTCAGAACACTTTGAATCTTTGAACTCCAAATATCGAACATCCGACTATTGTGGACTATGTAGATTTTGGACACTATGAACATCAAAATCTGAACACTCCAAAATCATAGAACATTGGGTCTCTCAAGATTAACACATGTCATTTAATTTGTGAGGTTTGACCTTGGCATTGAATTATTATTCGAACTTCGATCTTTGTATTGAACCATTGGCTTATGCTTGACATATGACTATTGACACTTTGGTACTAGTATGATTGTGATTATTACTTTGATATCTATTTGGCTCCGTATTGACCTTTGGACATGCTAGTATTCAGATGCGTTCTTTACTTCAAATTATTTATAGTTTGCTAGATCTCTTACAGGTAAGGACTAACCCAACCATTTATTTTTTAGATTGATCATTGATGCAGGTCCCTACTCTTAAGAGATTTGATTCAATAGACTCTCCTTTTCTTTTTTTACATTATTTGTTCTGGGCATGTTATTGGACCCTTTATGCTAGGCCATATTTTGGATTATTAGATATTCACTTCCCTCTTGTTTATTTAGGGTGAGAGGGCACCCCGGTGATGTAGTTATTTTGCATCTTCACTATATTGACTACTTGGAGATGTTAGTGTTATTTTCACTTTGAGATATTGAGGTGATATTACTGTGACATCGTGGTTTAGATTACGCTTCGGCAAACTGTCGTTTCGAATATGTGTGGTTATTGGATATCGAATACGCTTTCACAATCTTTTGAAATCTGACTATTGAACTAAATAGACTCATAAGATTTTTAAGTTAAGAATTAAATATGAACTTATGAACATTATATTGGACTACTTTGGACTTGTTCACCAACCCATGGTTTGAGTTATATTGACATGTGAGCACCGGATATTGGATTTATGAATAGTAATAAATTTGAATCCAAAGTGACATGGATCAATATCTGAATCCGGGTTTGGAGGCGTAACATGAGAGGTCCTAGTTCGATCCTGGATCAATCCAAATGAATAGGTTCTTTTCAGTTTTGACCCCTTTGCACTAAAACGTACATAACTTTCTCTACACAACTCTAAATCAATCTCGGTTTGTTGGGTTGGCAACTAGACTTCAAGATATTTCTAACAAGGTATGGATTCTCCTTTAATTCACTTGGGATTAGTGTCATTGGGCTTGAGAAGTTACCCCAAATCTATGGACCTATCAGCACTGACACATTTTAGAAAAATGATCATAACTTCTTCTAGGATGCTTGTAATCATAATTTGTTTAATGAATTGGAAAGTAGACTCCTAGATATTTCATAGGTATATGATTTGTACTCTAATTCACTTAGGATAGGTGTTGGTGGTCCCATGATGTTACTTTAAATACACAATTAGGATAACTCTCAATCTTAACAAGTCCATGACCTAACTTGAGTCTTAAGCTTCTAACTTGGTTCAATGTGTTGCTAAAACACTCTAAGGTCTATATAAACATGTGAAGTGAAAAATTTACCCTTAAGTGTATTAAATTATATTTTTACCCCTTTTAGTGTAATGCAAGGTAATACATACTTGATTTGTTATCAATAATTTGGAGTGAGTCAATCTCTTCTTCTTTTAAAGGTTTTCTTATTCAACCTTTTAAAGGAATATTTTCTTTCTAGCATTTTTCTTGTTTAAACTCTTTCTACTTTGTTGAAGTGATTTGGCTTTCAAATCATTTGCTCTCTTTCTACAATCCACTTTCATATGACCAATCAAGCCACAATAGTAGCAAGTGGTTGGTGGGTTTCTATATGTAGAGGCTTGAAATTTGTTTTTTCAAGAATCTTTTTTCTTATCATTGTACTTAGGGATATTGTTCTTGGAGGAAAAGTGTGCTTTCTTTTCATAGTACATCTTAGATTTTGAAGTTGAGACTTGAGATCTATCTATGCCCTTCCCTTTGTAGGAAGTATGGTGTTTATTGTCAAAAGTTCTTGGCTTTTGAGTAGACACTTGCCTTTTTCCCTTATCCCTCACTTCATCATGTTTTTGGGATGAAGCTTGGCCTTTATAAGTGATAGGCTTTTTCCCTTTTTGGGATTGTCCTTAACTATGAATCCAAGGCTTTTGTTTTAGAGGTTAAGAGTTGTTATGTAACTTCTCTTTCCTTTTTACAAAAGGATTTGATTAACTCTTATTGTGATTAGAAGTGTTTAGAGCATTGTACACAAGCCCACTTCTATCACCACTTTCCTTACCCATAGTCAACATTTTCTCAAGTTTTTCATTTCCTTAGGTAATCATGGAGATTGATTTTCTCTTGTCCTTCCTCTAGCTCTTTAATTTGTTTAAGGTATTCTAAGGATTTTTTAGTCAATTGGGCACAAATCATATTTAGCCCTTTGTTCACCTTCAAAGTCTAGTGTATCCTTATATGCCTCACTCATTTTGGTTTATAGAAATTTGACCTTTTCTTTTAACTCTAGAGTTCTAGAATCACTCTCATCAATTACTTCTATTTTCTCTAATTCTATAATCTTGTTAGAGAGGTCTTATTTTTCTCAATGAATTTTTTTCTCTATTTTTCTATTTTCTTTTTCTACATTGATAATTACTCTTAGGTTTTTGAGCTTCAAGTCTAAAGAGTTTACCTTTTGTCTTAGGACTTGATTCTTATTTTCTAAGGATGAGCCTTCGGAGCTAGACTCTAATTGTTTGATTCTTTCCTTAAGATTAAAGTTCTCATCCAAAAGGTTGGGATTGGTTTCAAGCAATTCCACATCCTTGGAGGCTTCACTACTCTTTTTAATTAGTTTTAATGATAGTTCTTTATTTTCTTTTCTAAGTTGAGTGATTAGTTTTTCTAGAGAGGAACTGTCTTCAAATAGCTTATCAAAAGCTTCTTGGAGTTCACTTTTTTTCTTTTCACTTTCACCACTTGATTCATCATCAGAATTATTAGTGAAGGCTATAAATGCAGCAATCCTATGTGAGGATTCCTCATCATTGTTAGAGGATTCTTTCTCCTCATCATTAGTGACATTATCCCAAGAGGCTGCCATAGTCTGTTTGTTTTTGCCTTTAGATTTATATTTCTTATTAGCACAATCGGAGGCATAATGACCTTACCCTTTGCATTCATAGCAAATGACTTCTTGTATAGGGACTTCCTTTTTCCTAGAAGAGTCTTTTGATTTCTTGGTTAGAAATTTTCTCCTAAAATTTTTAACATTTTTCTTATAGAATTTCCTAAAGCCCTTTGTGATGAAGGCAACTTCATCATTGGAATTTTTTTTCGGGCTTGACACCTCTTCTATTTTGAGAGCTACTCCTTTTTTGTTGGCACTTGGTCTAAGTGTCATTTCAAAGGTTTGTAGAGACCCTACTAGTTCCTCTATTAGTTTGTCTATGTCTTTGCTATCTTCTATTGCAGTAACCTTTGGCCTAAATTTTTTCGAAAGCGATCTAAGAATTTTTCTAACTATGACTTCTGATTTTAGTGGATCTCCAAGACTTGCTTTGGAGTTTACAAGGTCTTGCAACTTGGTGTAAAATCTATAAATTGTTTGTCTTCTTCCATCTTAAGTTCTTCAAGCTTAGTGGTTAGCATTGGAGTTTTGACTTTTTAACGGCACTAGTTCCCTCATGGGTTACCTCAAGTAGGTCCCATGTTTTTTTGGCCACTGTGAGAGAGCAAATTCTTCTAAATTCATTTTGGTTCACCGCACAAAAAATGACATTCAAAGCCTTGTAATTTACGGTGTGGGCTTTCTTTTGCGTTTCATCCTAATCTTTTTCCGGTGTTGTTGGTCTTTTCCAACCTTGTTGGATTGACAACTACACGGATAAGTCCATGGCTTGTAGATAGATACTCATACGAATTTTCTAATATGGGTAATTATTCTCGTCAAAGAATGGGGGTTTCGTAGTTGAGTATGCTTATTCCAGGTTGGCCATTTTGTGTTTTCTACTCTAGGAGTTTTGATCTTTCCACTCTGGTGGTTAGACCATTTCTGAGCAGTCTTGCTCTAATACTAATTGAAATTCATATGTATAGATCCTAGGAGGGGGGGTGAATAGGATTATTTAAAAATTCCTTTTAGATTGCCCCAAATTAACTTGTTACCCTTTTGATTAAATTGTCC
>JAOXJP010111024.1:0-14114 GCA_025762735.1 Platanus orientalis
TTGGTTTAATGTCAAATTTAACTCTCAATCCGAAAAGAATGAAACCATCTCCTTTATAGCTATTTGATTAGGAACTTGTCGAAAGCTCGAAATGCCTACCATTTTGACAATAAGAATCTTAATATATCTAATATTCTCTTGGTTTCTTGTGGGTTCCTAAATGATTCTAGAGCAACGGTTGAGAGCTTAAAGAGTAGGGTTGGAATAGTGTTGACCTCTTTTTGGATTCCCCAATTTGCTGCATAAAGTTTTATTTTGATGCATCTTTTATCCCTCGTTCTCATATTTCAGGGTTTGGCATTATTGCCCAAGATGAAGAGGATCTCTTTTGTTCACCTTGACGGAGCCAGGCTTTATTTCATCTTCGACCCTGGTTGGCGAGTGTAGGACAGCTTGAATGGGTCTTCACAAAGACCACGACTTAGGGGCAACTGACATTAACTTGGAGGATGATTGTACAAAAGCTATTAATACTCTTAAGACCAATTTAGATTCTTGTTATTGGGCTATCAAAGGTGATGATTTGCAAATTGCAGCCACAGATGGTCACACAGTAGTCTAGATCACTGAGTACCTAGATGGTCACACGGTAGTCCAAATAACTAAGTGCCTGCACCAAAAGAAGGGCTTGGGTCAGACACCGATGTGGCGCCGGCCTAAGCTCCGCCAATGCCAAAGTCAGAAAAGACCCCCGCTATTATGAATAAAAAAAAAAAATGTTTGAATCTCTTTGAAGAATTCTTTTCATGCCCCCTAGGTGGCAAAGATGATAGTGTTCGCTCCCCTTAACTAACGCTAACCTTTGCTCGGTGTCAGGGGGCAGACACATCAGCACCGAAAAGTGATTTGGGCCCCCCCCCAAAAAAAAAGAAGAAGAAGAAGAAGAAGAAGTGTAGATCACTTTTCGTCACTGATGTGTCCACCCCCTAACACCGAGCTGAGGTTAGCGGCTTTTAGGGGAGCGAACACAATCCACTCTCCTTGGGTGGTGGGTTGTCTTTCTTATATAGCTGGAGGGGCACGGGATTGAGGATCTTCATGTGGATTCCTTGCTGGAGCTAATGGTATGGCACGTGATCCTTGGCAGAGATTTGGGCGTGCAATTCTCTACATAGTTCTTGGCATGGATTTCGGGATGAGCCTAGGGTTGTTATTGGTCTTTCCAACCGGGCTAAATAGCTGTGGTGGTGACTCGTGTATTGCTTAATAGACTTAATTGGGGTGTACTGGACATATTGGCTTTTGTTCTTTGTTCTCGTCTTTGCTGACTTGAGTAGCTATACTACCATCATGACCTATTTGGTATCATAGCACCGAGCCGAGCATCTATTGTCTCATCAAAATGTGTTATTCAAGATTGTAAACTCTTGGTTTGTTTTTTTATTTTTTTGTAAAATAGAATAATATTGTGAAAGTTGTTGGTTCATACATAAGGTTGATTCCCGAGCTATAACACATTCTATATCTTTTGGTATATTCCAAGTGCTAGGCTTGAATCATAATTCTCAATACTAAATTTGGCTACAAGATGTGCCGCTTTATTCTTACTTCTAGCTACATGTTATAAATGGATTTGATCAAAAGACTTAAAGACTTCATTGTATTCTTGAATGCAATTCCTTATTTCATTAGGCCAATCTTCCTCCAATGATTCCTTCATAGCTTCAACTACTATCTTTGAGTCGCCTTCTACCATGAGCTTTTTTTCTTGACTCCCATTGCAATTGTTCTATGAAATCCAAGTATGGCTGCCTCACTTTTATACCATGAGTGGTGAGCATATGTCTCTTTGTTTAACATGTATATTGGGGCATTCTCCTTTCGAGTTGCGTACAACTATTTCCATGCTTGCATTCGGCTTCATTGTAGATGGGGTACCATCAAAGTTCATTTTTAAGAAGTCATCCTTTAGAGGTGTCCATCTCATATCTTCATTCTTTTCATTTTCTTGAAGATTTGTCAGGTTTTCCAAGTCCTTTGTTAATTTGCATGCACTAATCATTAATGAGTTCATATCCCATGATTTTTCATTGAAAATTGTATCATTCTTATGTTTCCATATAATCTAGTAGTAAATAGAGATGTATTTACATAGTCATTTTCTTTCCTTATTTAGTATCCCATCCATTAGGAAGTTTTAAACCAGTTTTTAAAGTTATTTTCATTTTGGTTAGTCGTTCTTATTGCTAGTGGTGAAATGTACCGAACTTGGACTATCTTAGGGCATGTTACTAGACAGTAGAATTGTTTTGTTTTGTTCATTACAGATTGGACATGTTGGGTATACATTAACGTTTCTTTTAATTAAATTGTCTTTTGGTGGTATATTTAGCTACCATATTTTTTCCCAGAGATAGTTTCTTGATGTGTTATCGTTTTGAACTTCATTTCTCTTTACTGGGTGTATGTAGTTATTGTTTCTATTTTCATTTTCTTCTTCCCTCTCCCTGTTGTTTGTTTTGGTTTGTGTTATTTGGCGATTCTCATTATTGTGTTCTCCATTTGCTCTTATATTGTTTTGTGTGTACTCTGCTTTTGTCACTTCCACATGGTATCCAGATTTAATTGTGTATTTTCCTTTCTTGTTACAGTGTCATACTAGTCTATCTTCTTGTTCTCTTTGGCTTATGAATATTCTTTTGATTTCATTTAATTCTTCTTCTATGACCATGTGTTTTAGTAAATCTTCGTTCCAAATTCTGTTTTGGTGGTTTATTACGTCTGTTACCCTTTTTATTTGGTTGTGTATCGGTTTATTACTCCTAATTTTCATCCCCTCCAATGTTAGGATCCATTTGTCCTCCCAGAATTTTATCTTCTCTCCATTGCCCACTTCTCATCTAATACCTTTTTTCAATAGGTCTCTTCCTTTTATTATGCTTTTCCACAACCAGGAGCTATTGGTATGGCCTTTTATCTCCATAAAATTCTTGTTTGGAAGGTATATTTCCTTTAGGGCATGTTTGGTTGAAAATTAAATAGATGAAATGAAGTTAAATTAAACGATAGAAAGAAGAAGTGAAATTAATTGAAGTGAAATGAAATTATAGTGAAATTAAGTGTTTTCTAACTAGTGTTTGGTTGAAAGTTAACCAATGGAAAAGAAAAGAAAGTTTATCGTTTTTTTTATATAGGTTTTCAAAAATAACTATATTAATACATCAAAAGTTGAAAAACAAGGATTCTTGTTCATGGGTTTATGAAATTAGGATGGACCTTGTGTTTCCATTCAGTCCCAGGAGGTGGGGGGGAGGAATTATCACCAATGTTGGAGCTGGATAAAGAAAGGATAAAGCTCATATGAATGACAACCTTGATCTAAAAAACGTGTGCAGTAGCGTGGTCACCCGACATAGAGTGGTTGACACCACCATGGAAGTATCCTTCTTGACACTCACTAATTCCCATTAGACCAAGTGAGACATAACTTAAACAAAATTACTAACATGACTATCACCCATTGCTGGAACCATGACCAGGGGAACAAGAATCAATGAATGCAATATGGATAGCTTGCGTTGGTAGAATTTGTAGAAACTTATCAGAATAATAACAGGGAGAAGCTGAATTTAGTAGAAATCGCAGAGAACAAGAGAACCGATAGCTGAAAATAAATTTAAAAACTTATTTCATTGGAGCAAAAATAGAGAAAATAGAACAATAACAAGAGAACGATGCAACAGTGGTGATAGTCTGCACTTGTGGTGGTGGTGATGACCTGCTCTTCACTTTCTTATTTAAATTTGAGTTGGATAGTGGCAACAGTCCAACTGAATCATTGCCCACAATGGCGATAGTGGTCTTTGCCCACGATGAAAACTGCATTGCACTTGGTTCAGGCGCCGATGGCCACGACCCCAGTCGAGCGTGCTTTTTTAGGTTGTAACTCACCATTTTTCGAGATGATTTAAAGAGAGCGAGAACTGGGGTGGAAAATGAGTTGTAATAGCTCTTTGGATGAGAGAGCTTGCGTCTTCTTCTCATAATCAGACCAATTTGGTCGGATTTCAACAATGGGCATAAAAGGAGATGGTGAAAACTAACATGGAAAGCACGTATTTCGAGGGTATTTTAATTTACAACGAAACATTATTTTCCTCCAAAATGAAAGAAAATTGTACCCTTTTCTAAATTTTTAATTTACCCATAAATTGTCTGGGTCCATTATAATTCTTCAGGCTTGTTTTGCTAATAATGCCTTATTGTAACTATGTAGGTCCCTAAAACCTAGCCCTCCATCATTCTTATTTTTTCTTAATGTTTCCCACCTAACCCATTTATTTTCTTCTGATTTTCTTTTTATTCCCACCAAAATCCTCTTTGTTTTTTTATCTATGTCATCACATAATTTTTTTGGTATTAGGAAACATGACATTGTGTAGGTTGGGAGTGCTACTATTAGAGATTTCAATAGGATTTCTTTTCATGTTTGGTTCAACAATTTTTCTTTCCACCCCTGTATCATTTTCCTTACTCTGTATTTAATGTGTGAAAATAGTGTTATTTTATTGTTTCCTATAGTAGATGGTAAGCCTAAGTATTTGTCAGAATTACTAACATATTTTATTCTTAATTCTCTTGTTATTATGTTTTGGATTAGGTTTGGAGTATATTTGCTAAAGATTAGTTCCGATTTTTCGTAATTTATTGTTTGACCCAATGCTTTACTGAATATTTTTATGATTTTTTTATGGTTTTTGTACATTTTACTTTAGTTTTAGTGAAAATATAACAATCGTCTGCAAATAATAGGTGAGTAATTATGGGACTGTGTTTTCTAATTTTTATGCCTTATATGCCTCCCTCCTTTTCCACTGTTTTTAAACTTGAGGATAATCCTTTCATGCATATGAGGAATAAATATGGTGACATAGGGTCACCTAGTCTAAGTCCTCTTGTAAGAAGATTTGTTCACCTAGAGATCTATTTACTAATATTTTGTAGCTAACCGTTCTGACACAGTTCATAATCCAACTAATCCACTTTTAGTTGAATTCCATTTTTCCTAATAGTTTTTCTAGAAAATTTCATTATATCCTGTCATATGCTTTACTCATATCGAGTTTTAGAGCCATATTACAATACATATTTTTATTTGTTTTCATGTATTTTTATATTTTGTGTGCTATTATAATGTTGTCTGGTACTAACATCTCCTAGGCTTGGATGAAGCATTCCATTAATGCTCCTCCCACTCATTGGCATTGTTTGTGTCTAGCTTGGCTAATAAGTTGGAATGGAATTTCTCTCCCCAAAGTGGATCAAGGATCCCTTGTTGGTTGATTCTTGTAATTGTTTGCACATGACCACAAATTGATTTTCTCCATTCACATATATTTCTATCTAAGAGGAAAATGTTCTGTGATGGAAAAGTGTTTGTAGTGTGTGTGGGGAATGATGATGAAAAAGTGGGTGTTCAGAAAAGACACCAAATTCAAAAACTCATCATGTGTCAATCAATGGAATGCTTGTAAAGGTCTGTGTCAACACATACAATCATTCTCCTTCTATATTTACAATAAAACAAGGGAGTTGCTACTCGCACCTCAAAAATTTCTAACCTCCCCTCATTTTTCCTCTTTTGTAACTTCACCTCATCTATTTTTAAGTATACTTCTTGTACTTTCCATAATACCCTTTTATCTAAACTTATCCCACACCAACGGTAAAACTCAAACTTAACTCCCACACCTCCATTTATTCTAACCTCCCCTCATCTCCCTCCAATATGTTGCTCTCCCTCTCTCTCATGAATACTCTCTTTCTCCCTCACGAACACTCTCCCTCTCTCTCAACTGCTACATCCCCAAACACTCTCTCTCCCTCACATTTCCTTTGCAACCCTCTCTCTCTCCCTCTCTCTCTCCCTCACATTCCCACCTTTGTTGAAATATAGTTCGTACTTGAGGTAGACGACAATGTAGAGCTCCTGTCAGTAGGAGAGGAAGCTTAAATTAATATTTAAAACATAACTTAATTAATAATATATAAAATTTTAACTTTTTTTAAAAAATTATAAAAGTTTGTTCGGATACACCAGTCCAAGCATCACAACGGGTGTTCGGATGGACTTTTTGAACAGGCTTTATGGTGTTTAGAAAGTCCATCTGAACACCCCTTGTGCTGCTCGGACTAATGTATTTAAACGTGATGCAAAAATTTTTTAAAAAAAATGATAAAAATACTCACCTGAAACTTCCTTTTCACTCCAAATCACTTCTATGATACTCTATTGCTTGTAATGATAATAATTTGCAAATGAAGAGGGTTGGGAAGAAGTTTGGAAAAAGGAAGAAGATGGAGAGTGAATTGTATCCGCTCCTCTTACAAATGCTCCCCTTTGCCCCTTGTCAGGAGTAGGGCACATCTGCGCGAACATGTGATTTTCTCTTTTTGGGGGGTTCATTTCACTTGTTAGTGCTGATGTGCCCTTCCCCTGACAAGGGGCGGAAGGGAGCGTTTGTAAGAGGAGCAGATACAATCCACTCTTAAGAAGATAGATGTTGGGAAGAATGAGAAATGCAAAGAAAATTTTGGAAGGAGAGGACGAGGTGTGTTTAGAAGTTTAGATTTTTTTTTTTTATAAATGTTAGAAAATGGTATAAAAGCCTATTCATATTGGGATATTTTGAAAAATAAAAAATTAGAGTTTTAAATATGGTCCCGTTAAAACTTAGAAACGTGTGCGGTGTAAAAATAGCAGCTCCCTAAAACAAAAGCACCAAATTCAAAGAAAAAAACTACCACGTGTCAGTCTGTGGGGACAGAAAAATTGAGGAGTATAAGATCCTTTTCCATATGAGGATAGACCACCTACAACGAAGGGAGATAAGCAGATCAAGCAATGGCAACCTCCAGCACCGCTGATTGAGAAGTCAATGGAATCAGAGCATCCAAACGCGATTTAAGTATACTGGTTCGTGGGTCATTCTCAAATCTCAAACCTTCAAATGCTGCTCTATCTGATCGACAAGATACCGTTTTTCGCCGAAAAACAAAAGTCACAGCGCCGGAAAGATTAATAAAAGTATTGAACGTCTGAGTCCATACCGTCTGTTCTGCATCAATGGAGCCAGTAAGGGAAGAAGGGTTGCTGAAGACAATCCGACCACCGAGGCTCGAAGACGCAGGATTAGAGGACTGTGCTCTTCCCCCCGAAGCCGTCCAAGAGGCCTTCTTTAAGGCGGCCAATTCCATCAGATCACCGGCCGCCTCCATCCTCACCGCCGGTGAAGACGAAGATGACGACGAGGGCTGTGTTGAAGACCCCTGGCCGAGCAAGGGAAACATGTCGGATATACTGATCGGGATATCGCCAGCCGCTGACCCTCCGGGGCCTTGTGGGTCTGAGAAAGGCAGTGGCCTGCCTCAAGTGCTCGGAGATGAGGTCGTCGTTACCGGAGTCACTGAGGCCGATAGGGACAGCAGAGTATTGGGGAAGAAGATACCGGAGGTGGGTTTTGAAGGAAAGAAAGCATGTGTCGATGGGTTACAGGGTTTGAAGATCAGAGAGGATAATAAGGATAAAGTGCTCGAGGGAGATGAGGAAGAGGAAGCAGATGAATGGCCCATCTTAGCTGAAACTTACGTATGAAGTATGAACCTCCGTTTTGATTGAGTTTGAACATCACTGTTTGTGTTGTTACCACTGTTGTTGGGGCGCCATGTTGGACTATGGTATTCAGGATTTTTTTCCCCTTTCGTCTTTCTATTCTGTATTTTTCTTCTGTGTAAGTGTTGGTTGTTATACTAGTTTTGTATTGTTTTCGTTGAAGCAATTTAACTGATGAAAATTCTTCGACGTTGTTGTTGTTCCTGTTGAGCTCTTTCCCCTTCATCTTCTTCATCTTTTTTTTTCCTCTTCATCGAGGGATTGGTGACTATTTTGAGTATGTTTTCCTGTTCAAACTTGACTATCAAGAACACTCCATCAATATTCAATACTGCATCTACAGATAAGGGGCAGTCAACCACCAGAACTTCCTAATAATAGAACCTTTAAGAGGGAAAACATACTTGTAATCAAATTTTAAACTCCTTACCTTATCTCTTTAAAGCCAAGAAATCCATCTTTTTGCTATTTCTTTTTGAGCAATGCTAGCGGAAAATTTTTCATTCGAGCTAATGGGAGTGTTTGGAAAAAAGGTAAAATATTTTTAGGGGTAGAAAGAAAGAAGTAATGTGGAGCTTATGGAAAGAAAGAAATTGAAAAATATTTGAAGGTGTTAGGACGAATGTGTGGATGGTGAGGGATGATATCATTCATGAGGTGGGCACATGGATGCAAACTTCAATAGCTTTTTGTGCATTGTCCTTAAATGATTTTGTTTGGGACTGGAGAGCATGCATCTCCCATTCTTTCTAGTCACAGCAGATTCCAGTGTTAGCTTGGTCTCCCTCACAGTCAAGTTGTTTGAAATGGAACTTCGATGGATCAGCAATCGGTCCCCGGGTCCTGCAGGTTATGGGGGGTGTTTTACGGGATGAAGAAAGTAGAGTGAAATGGGTGATTCGTGGTCCTTTGGGTGAAGGGGACTCTACCACGGCTGAACTACTTAGCTTGCTATATGGGTTAAGGGAAATCAAGGTGCTGGGAAGAGAAGGTGATTCAAAGGTAGTAGTTAGTTGGGATCTTGGCTTGAGTGATGGCTCATGGGGGCTGTTAAATTACATCCACGAGGTAAAGGTGATTATGAGGGAGATGGGTATCATTCTAAATCACATTCCAAGGTGCTAAAACGGTGTAGCGGATAGGCTTACTAAATCACATTCCAAGCTGGTCACTTTAAGGGGAACTCCTTTCCTGAATGCGATTAGATTATCCTTGTATGCTTTAGGGGGTGCCTTTGTACTTTTGCTTCTTGTATTTTGGTTTGCATTTGTTCTTCTTTCCTTCATTCTTTTCCAATAAAATTCGTTATTCATCAAAAATAAAAATAAAAATAAAAATTTGTGCATTCTAGACTGGAACTATCCATAACCTTTCCCTTAAATGGTAGGTTATTTAGTAAACTTTGTGTTCCTCCCCCTTAGTTGTGAACCATAACCTTCAAACCTGGTGTCTCTGCTGCATATCAACTTATTGGTTACTACTGCAAAAAAAAAAAAAAAAAAAAAAAAAACAGAGAAATTAAGATAGGTTTTGTGAGATGGTGGTTGGCTGTCATCATATAGGGTTGCATCCTGCCTCACCAAATCTGAGAAGAGCACTGGATCTTGGATATTTCTGCTAGTGAAGCCCGATATCTACTTCAAAAACCAGTAACAGTTGGTCACAATATGACTATTGTCCTGACAGTTAAACTCCATACTCAAAAATATGACCCCTACCCACTTCCATGAGACCTAGAATGGGGGACTCTGCTTGCATTTTTTGTGATTATATATTTATGTTGCATTGTTCATGGAAAATATTAACAAGAAAAGGGGGAAAAAAGATCAGAAAACGTTTCAGATATGTTATATGAGGTTCTAAATAAAATAATAACATTTTCTCATTCCACCATAAACAGAATAACGTCTGCCATAAGATGTATTGCTGATCAATTTTTTCTCTCCATATTGGAAATGGGACTCCTCAACCATTGGTTATTTGGAACTCTTTTCCCAACTTTCTTGACTAGAAGTTTCTCACTCTATTATTGATTCCTCATCATTATCAATGCTATGAAATTAACTACATTGATTAACTGCTCTAAATTTTGGTTGAACTTATTTGGTGGCAAAGTAGGAACTCCCAGTCTGCCATGGCTTACAGTAATATCAGGGGGATTTTGTTTTTATTCTACAGTCAAGCTGAAGGTTAACTGAAGTAGCCTTGCAATGAACAATTAGAAAACAAATCCATTGTGCTTTTTTTTTTTTTTTGGTAATCAAATCCATTATGTTATTAATATGAGTTTAATAAACTTTAGGCTGAAACTATGAATTCAAATAATCTACATCATTTAACGATATGGCTCTGTCTAATATATTAGCTGAGGTATGCATCCCTTATAGGCTTTATACAATGTCCTTAATGAATGAGACAATGAATTGTTGCATTGCCTTTTTCAGATATTTGGCATAAAGACAATGCAAATTGTTTCAGTTGAGAGACTTCAAGTTTATTTCCAGTGCTACTACTATTATTGATTTTGCTTCAATGCTCATGTAATGAACTAAAATGTTTCCCCCTCCCCTCTTTCCAAGAGTGCGTTTGTCCAAAAGAATTTTTCCTTTTATATATGCCAAGACCTTTTTTGTTTCTTTCTCTTGATTGGTAGAAGACCTTTGTCTACACAACACAATGGAAGAATAGTTGCTTGAGGAATACAACACATAATTAATTGTGCACCAATTTCAGGTATTCAGTTCCAGTTTTGACAACACTGCAGAGCTGCCTTACTGCAGCTTGTTGTTACCTTTGTGCAGTGACAGGGTCTAAAGACACAAAGATCCTAGTATGCTGTTGATCTAATTCTCCACAGCCATCAAAGATTGAAACATGTTGGAAATACTATGGTGAAAAAACAGAAGCATTGTATACCAAATGAGATAGATGGAATTATTATGGATGGAAAATCATATTCAAGTTGCTTGGTCCCAGTTGGCTCAGATGTGTCTTTTTTGGATGTAACATCTTCAGAATCTATTCTAAATGAAGCCTAGCCGCTCAACATTCTTAGCAAGTTTAGCCATAGAAGCAATCTCTTACTGCAAAGGGAGGAAATCAAGCATTTCAATGAAGTAATGTCTAAATCTCACCTCCCCCACCCCCCGAAAGAGCGAACCACTTGAATCTGTTGGTCACTTGGAAATTATGTGAGAACAGTATAAAGGATACATTTAAGATAGAGGAGAATTATTGCAATTGGGATTCAGAAGGGGGTATTCTGGATTATCTTTGCTGGTCTTGTGTAGTTGATCATGGTATGGTAGCTTAGGTCAGCCTTATGATTGATGCTGATTGGCTATATATCTTTCTACACTGTCGTAGTGTCAGATAATAGAAGAAAGCCATTAACAGAAAATCCCTGTGTTAGATTACACTTATTAATAGTGTGTTGTCTAGTTTGGCACTGTATCTCCTTTCTCTTTTCTCTGCCTCTATGCATGTTATCCACACGTGGGAAAAGTTGCAGTGTGACATTCTTTGGGATGGCCCTAACAAGAAAGGAGGATCCATCTTAGAAGCTGGATAGAGGTTTGCAGTCCAGTGGATCATGGTGGTTTAGGTATCGGGTCTCTTAAGTTTTTGAGCAAAGCTCTCCTGGGGAAATGCTTATGACAATTTGTTGAGGAACGAGCTAAGTTATAGGGGAAGGTGATTGCTGCAAAATATGGAGAATCAGAGTTTGGGTGGATGTCCAAGATGCCGGCAGTCCCTTATGGGTCAGGTATTTGGAAAGGCATAATGATTAATGAAAGGTGAGCAGGCCTTCCTCAACCATATCTCCTATGAAGTGGGTAAAGATTCTTGTATTCATTTTTGGAAGGATGTGTGGTGTGGGAATCGGCCTTTAGTGATTGAATTTGCAGTGGTTTTTGAGTTGGCTTTGCCTAAGGATGGCATGGTTCGAGATCACCACATTAGGTCACAAAATGGATTGACATGGAATCTTCATTTACAAAGAATACTTAACGACTGGGAGATGGATGAAGTGGCAGATCTGCTGTTACATGGGGAGAGGGCGAAAATAAGGAATGAAGATGCTGATGGTAAAAGAATTTGGGGTGAGGAAACCTCCAGTGTTCAAGATCACCACGTTAGGTCTCAAAATGGATTGACATGGAATCTTCATTTACAAAGAATACTTAATGACTGGGAGATGGATGAAGCAGCAGATCTGCTGTTACATGGGGAGAGGGCAAAAATAAGGAATGACGATGCTGATGGTAAAAGAATTCGGGGTGAGGAAACCTCCAGTGTTTTTTCTGTCAAATTCTTCTCCAATGCCTTGGATCGGGCTGCTGGCAGAATTCCGGGGCCCTATTGCTGATGCCATCAAAGACTGCTTTCTTCCTTTGGCTTGCCTATTTTTGAAAAGTCCTGACTCTAGAATTTTTGAATGCTAAGGGTATAATGATGGTAAATCAATGCTGTATGTGCAAGTGCGAAGCAGAGTCTGTGAACCACCCCTTTCTTCACTGCCAAGTGGCTTCTTCCATTTGGCATGGGGTGCTTAACAGGATCAGACCTGTCTATGTATGCTGCTGATCGAGTGGGGCAGTATGACCAAAGGTTCATTTTCTGTCAAAGGGAGTCTGCTTTGGAGTTGCATCCCTTCTGTGGTCTTCTGGAGTTTATGGAAGGAACGTAACAATCGCATTTTGAAGAGATGGAAGCAAATCATTCCAAGTTATTGGACAGAATTCAAAGATTTGAAATTCCATGAGTGGGTTTCTGATTGGGAGTCTATAATTTTCTTCTTAATTTCTGCCTTTTGGGGGTTGTATTTCTCGTGCAGGCCCTGTTTTATTTCAATAAATTAGACCATAAAATGGAGAAGAGAGTTAAATTCATATTATGTGAAGTTATCTGCTTAAAGCTCTCCAATTGTTGAATTCTCATAGTTTCTGCAAGAAAGAGACCGACATCAATCCTCAAGATCTATTACCAAGCACTCCGATATGCTAAAATCTGTCTTACCAACAGATCATGATTCTATTGAATAAATACAAATACTAACCCTCTTAAGGAAGGATGAGTTCCTTCCAATTCGCCAACTATCTGTTGCATTGGCTTCCACATTCACATAGGTGTAAATAGTCTGACCCCTTAAAACCGAATTCAAGCCTCTGAACACTTACTGTTGAGTCAGCTGTCATGTGCAGGTGGATCCCTCGTTTGCCAGAACATAATTTTGTGATATGCCAAGATACCTCTTAAAGGAGGTCAACTTTATGATTCAGACCCACTCACCATGCTTCCTATTTTGTTCCCATAGAATTTGTTTTAAATTGACCCAGGTACCCAGTAGATTTTGGAACTGCTCTGCCATAACTGGCAATGTGCAAGTTTATCCCTGCCTCAACATCAAACTGGGCCCAATTACTCCCTCCAGTGGTGTGATGTTAAGGGCCAAATCATAGCTGGACAACAATGAGGTTTCATTTAGGGCTGTCAATGGTCGAATATGAATTGGATGTAGGCATATCCATATTGGTATTCGTTTCTTTCCTCGAATATCAGATCGGATTCAAATATTTTATGGATGTTTACGAAAGCAACAAGGATTTAGGAATTATAGAGATAGAAGACGATTGATATATCAACGAGAGAATGGGGAACTGGCTAATGGGAGCTTTCTTTCATTCAAATTGGGAATGGGAGATGTGAAATGGGTTAAGGTTAAATATTAATTAAATATTAATTTCAATGGATTCAGATATTTAGTTGAATAATCAAATTGGATATAAAAGCATTTGAATTGAATATTAGCAGATCGAACACAAATCGAATACGGATAAAAATTGGATTGTTGACAGCTCTAGTTTCATTTACCTGTGTTCAACCTTTCTCTTGGGTCATGGTTATCAACTATAAACTGTATGATTCCCACCAGGCTTGGATTTCTCATTTCTCATTTTTAATCTTCATCAGTTAATTTACACATCTCATTGTTCTTCAGCTGTTTCTGATATTTTACCGAAACACTCATTTACTTGATTTTCATTCTTCTTTGACTACGGTAATACTTTTCATTACTTCGTTGTTATAAATCATCATTTTGGATTCCCTCATCCATTCAAAGTCACCCTTACCCATCCAGAGCTCCTCCTCTCTTGACCCTATATGTTTCACTTTACCCACTTCTACATATCTTCCATATTGTTTCCTTCTACAAATCATCTTTCAGTTAGAAGAAACAGCAAACTATTGATGCTAGAGCTCGACTTCCTTTTATCTGCATCCATTTAGCAAAGCATTAAATTCATGCAATTTGTGCCCTTACTCTTCAGCCTTGTTACCCTGATATTTGCAAAATTTGCCATGCACACTAGATGCCAAACTTTCATCAACTAGGCTGAAAAGAAATTCAAAGTATCATTTTTCCCTTCCCTTATAGAGGAGTCTCGCTTATCGTAGCTCATCCCGAACTTCCGTTTCATTACGTGTAGTCAGGAAGCAA
>JAOXJP010111035.1:0-14113 GCA_025762735.1 Platanus orientalis
AAAGAATATTAAAATACAAGTGTACTAAAATAAGCTATCATTCCTAATAAATCTATTTGTTTCCTTGTGCATATGTAGTTAGTTTAGAATATACTTCCAAAATTTCCACAATTTTTACAATATTTCTGTCCGATCTTTCTGATATTTCCAATATATATCTTATTTTGGCCAGACCGACATTTCCACCGACACCGACATTTTGAACCTTGGGTATATACAGCCGAGTATGTACGGGGTATTTTAGTCTTTTACTCCAAATACACAATGAGTCGTATGGAGGAATCCAAAATCTACAATATGACATTCAGTTCCAGCTTTCTTCTCTCTCTTCTTCTTCTTTGATTCTCTAAATCTCATACACTAAACAACTTGGTATCAGAACCCGAGGAGGTTTCGAGACTACAGTGGAATAGGGGTGTCATTGTTCGTCGTCAGTGTCCATACAGTTGACGTAAGCCCCAGGTGTTAGACGAAGAACTTGGTGAAACCAATGATAGATTTTGGTAGATCATGAATTTTCATTTGGTTTGTTTGCATTTTTGGTGAGTTTAGAGAATTTTTAAGGGATTTTCTTTAAAAATTCACAGAAAATCCAGAATCTAGTTTTTCCAATATTGCTTTCGAATCAAAAGTTTTTTTGGCAAGATTGTCTAGTAAGGAACTAAGGATATGGTCGCCCAAACCTAAGGGATCTCTTGTTTTTCGTCCCATCCAATTCTATGAAGAATTGAGAGATCTTCTATGTTTTTCATGAGGTATGTATTGACACCTATGTGTGGGAACAGGTTGGGCTGTGCTAATTGTTGCAGAATGCGTGATTAGGCTTTGTAATGTAGTGTATAGTGCTTTGATGCGCAAAGCAGTGTTGGTCGAAAGGTTGTGGCTGGTTTGATTAACGATTGTGTCGACATTAGCTAGGTGGTTCATATCTGGATCTGCATCCTCTATAGACATGCTATTAATGTATGGATAGTTCTCGAAGTTAGTTGTGGCATTGTTATACTCGTTTGCATCGAAGGGTTGTAACCCCAATCACTGAGTGTCGAGGACTGGTGAAAGTCCTATAACGTGCTACAGTGTTGTAGTGGTGTGCTACTCAACAGTGTTGTCTTTGGTAATCCAATATGTCAAAAGAAAGTAATTCGAATGTGCATTAGTCCCCAGCAATTATAGGATTAGCAACAAAAGGTGTTACTCGGATGGGGCAGATTGATGCTCCAAATACTCAAATCGCTACGATGGAGTTAGATGGTTCCAATTACCTGGCATGGTCTCAATTAGCAAAAACTTCAATTAATCAATAAGGGAAAATGGGAATATGTCACTAGAGAGATTCCGAACCCAGATCCTAAAGATACCAAGTTTGCCAATTGGCAGGCAAAGAATGCCCTTGTTATGGCATGGTTGTTACATTCAATGCATTCCAGCATTAGCAGTACATATCTGTACTTCGGCACTGCTAAGGAGATATGGGATGCTCTTGTAGAGACTTACTCTGAGGCTGCGCAGATTACTCGGGTGTATGTGCTGAAACATGTGTGGCAATTAAAATGGGGTGACTTATCTATTTTGGCATAATACAATAGCTAGCGTCAGTAATGGGAAGAGATTGATTAGTACCAACCATTTATTGCTAAGTGTCCTGCAGACGCATCCTACAAACTGATAGTCTGTAGAAAGGACACGGGTCTTTAAATTTCCGGCTGGCTTGAATGTTGAGAATGATCAAGTTCGGATTCACTTACATGGCCATGAGACATATCCTACTCTATCTAAGGTGTATGCTCATCTCTATCAAGAAGAATGATGTCGTAGCACAATGTTAAAGCCCCATGGGATTGAGAGATCTACCTTGGTTACTTCCTCACTGCGATGACACCATAGTACTTTTGGTGGTGGTAGAGGCAAAGGTCATAGTAGTTATTTAATTGATGATTGTGATAAACTTAAGTGTGAACACTACAGCCGCTTTTGCCACACAAAGGAGAACTGCTGAAATTTGCATGGTAAACCACCTCTTCCACGCAAGAGTATAGGGGGTCTTCGTGGTAGCTTTCGAGGGAGCAGAGGTGATGTTCGCTCTAATGCCTATTCAGCCACTTCTACAGAAGCTCAAGTACCCACATCTACAGCTGATATAGATGGTCCAAGATTTATTGAGGACATGGACTCTTAGATGCATGATGGCGCAGCATGAGACTCCTCCTACTGCTTCCACTTCCTCTTTTGCCCCGTCAAGTACACATGCTTTTGCTTTCAGTGCATCTCTCTCTACATTTATCCCTTCCTGGATTATTGATTTAGGTGCTTTAGACCACATGATAGGCAATTCTATAATGTTCTCATCTTATAATGTTTGTTTTGGTCAATAGCAGATGGTTCCTTATCCTCCATTGTAGAGAAAGGATCCATCTGAGTCACTCCCTCTAGATCGGATCCTCTCCTGCCACTTATGACCTGCTAAGGTCCCATCTAACAGGTGGCAGGACACTATTGGAGGGAAAAAGTGAATTAAAATTTTTGAAAAATGCAATTCACATTTTCTCGCCAATCATCTCCTACCACTTATTAGACAGGACCTTAACAAGTCATATGCCGGCAGGAGAAGATCCCTTGTGCGCTCCTTCCATGAGTTCATCTTTTGTTCTTCATGTCCCTAACTGTGACACCCCACACTTGCCTCGTGTATTGTTAGCAACGTTTAACTGTTTAGATGTTAAGTGGACTTGAACCGAAGACCCTAGAGACCTTAAGCCATCATGGGTGTGTACCCATGGGTATACACAAATCCCAAGAACCACAAGGACCCAAAATACACTAGACTGCACCACCCTGATCGCTCGCACCTACAAGCGAGCACTCGTGGTAGGGGGTCTCGAGCTCTTGCCAGGTGAGGCAAGCAATCGGACAAAAAATTCAAAACCCTGTTTTTGAGAATCTCAAGCCGAGCGCTCGCCTGACCACGCAAACAATCGCGCCTACTACTCGCAAGGGCTTACCCCGAGTGCTCGCAGCTTGAGAGGAGCGCTCACCCAGCTCAGTTTTGGAAAATAAAAATAAGGATCAACCCCATTTTGCATGGAATCTTTCTAAACTGAGTAATCTCGTATTAAGACAAGTATATTACCTTATTTTCACCTA
Organism: Platanus orientalis; assembly: GCA_025762735.1. NCBI lineage: Eukaryota > Viridiplantae > Streptophyta > Magnoliopsida > Proteales > Platanaceae > Platanus > Platanus orientalis. The sequence continues at coordinate 3,142 of JAOXJP010111035.1, forward strand.
ATTTTGGTTAGAATACACCATAAGCACTAGAGAGAATAGAATGGAGGAAAGGAGCTCACCCAAGCAAAGTATGCTCCAAATCACCTAGATCTAGACTTGTGTAGTGAGATTTTGGAGAATTGGATCTTAAATTCTTATTCCTCTATGATTTCTCATTGAATCTATACCATAAATTGTAGAGGGTTACCATTGAAGAGATTTGATCAATGTTTTGAAGGAGAAAGAAGAAGATTGTAAGTACTCTTGCAAATTAATGTCATTTCCATATTTGTTTCCTATAAATCTTTATGAATTAATGGAGAATCCTATTGTTGGATTGTTTTTTATTGAATACCATGGGAGTCATACTCTAAATTGATAACCCTATGATTGTAAGTGAATCTCATGTGAAATTGATGTTATTCTCATCACTTATGCTAAGTTTCCTTTGATGAATCCATGTTATCTATTGGAATCTTATGTGAATTGTTTGAAAACTTGAACATATGTATGTTTTGATCTCATGTTGCTTGCTATTGATAGATCCATGATGTTTCCTTTGAAAATCCATATGTTAGACATGTAATTGACATAGATCTAAGATCGAATTGATAAGAATCCCTGTGAAATTTTCTATTATAGAACATGGTATGGTTGATCTAGGTGAATCCTATTGAATTGCCATAAGAAATGTGAATTCCTTTAAACTAACATGATATTGAACATGAGGAAAATGTCTTTCATTGAAATTAAGTATTATTGAATCTCTGATTCCACATTTGGATTATGAAATATGAACAAATGATTGGAATTATCGATTCCTTTGAACAAAGCAAAGATCTCATGACATGAAAGATCATAAGAACTATAAATTATCGAAATCTACTTGAATGGATGATCATACGTGACATATATGATTGAAATATAAATAATTGAATATGAAATGTGAATGTATCATGATCAGAACTCATTGAACCATGAAACCTTCTTTTGCATGTCATGAGAACCCTTATTGACTATTGATATCATTTGATATGTTTCAATTATTTATTGAACTTTGAAATGTTATTGAACCACTGAACTATTAAACCCTTTTTGGGTTTTATTGAATTTTTGAACTGTTGAACCTTTGAATAGAATTCGATGACCTTAACCTCAGGTCTAAAATGAGGGAAAGACTTAACCTTGGGTCTAAACAAGGAAGAGACTTAAATCTAGGTCGAAATAGAGCAGAATTTTATATTTTGATAACTTAACATTAGGTCTAAACAAGAGAGGGACCTAACCCTGAGTCGAAACAAGGAAGAACTCTATTGAACTTTAAACCATTGAACCTTTGAATATCATTTTAGGACCTACCATTGGGTCACTATGATAAAAGTTACTGATTTTGACTCAACTTATGTCTTATCTTTATATTGAACCTATTGAACATAGTTTCGGGACCTCCTATTGAGTCACTACAATGGATAACAATGATCGAATCTTTGAAACATATTGAAAAGTGATGTGAACTATTGAATAAGACATTTGATCAAGTTTATAAGTAAATGAACCATGTGATATGAATGTATTGAATCATAATGATAAACGAACTAACTACTGAAAAGATATGTGAAAATGAATATGAAAAAGTGATATATTGACTAATTTAGGAAATGAATGATGTTACACTTATCATTAAATTGTGACACGAACTCATTTATTATCCATGGTATTGATTACGTTATATTGTTCATTTGTTTGTACCCATGGACTGAAATGCTATTGTTTTTTATAGTTTAAACTTCATATTGTTACCCATGTTTATGTTACGTAAAAGAAGCCTATGTGCAAGCTTTGTCATTATCATTGGACTTGGTTTGCACTTGTACTTGTTGAGCCTGTCAAGCTCACCCCAATTGACATAGGCTTGGACGAGATGATAGAATGATCGGGTCGATGTTGAGAGATGATGGATCCGGTTAGAAAGATGTTTCTTTCATTACATTTTTTATATGAGACATTACTTGGGAAATGTAATAATTTCAGTTTGATTGGATCTAATGTAATAGATTGAACCTATTGCTAGTTGACTCTTATGGATATTAGGTGATTATGGGCACTTCTTTTATTATGCTTAGTCACTTTAATTTTGAGTAAATAGATTTATGTTTCCACTGCACTTTACTATTTTAAATGGAAATCTTTATGGATATATGTTATGAATGAGATTTGTTTCCGCTAAAGATAAAGGTTATGAACCAAAAGCTATGGATTATTGATGATGGGCTTATGTCTTTGGTGAGGCATGAGCTAATGTAATGTTTCAAGCCTCTGCATATTATTGAATGAAATGGACTATAAGACATGATACAATGATATGGATGTGTGACCCTATATGATGCGAGTGTATGGCTGCACATGTTATGAAAGGAATATAGATTGAGTGGTCCATGAACAGATTGTGGCACCGAATCCGAGGTACATACGGACGAGGTCCAAGTCCGGGTTCGGGGAACGTGACACTAACCTTGCTCTAAACTTGATGTCCGTTAGTCATATTACCAATTCTCTTAACTGTAGTATCACTTTTTTCTCTTCCTTTTGCTTGTTTCAGGAATTGGTGACGAAGAAGATTATTGGTAGATGATATGAGGAAGGAATGTACCAGCTTGATGTGGATTCACATACAACATCCCCAGTTTAACAACTGTAGTCACCAGTTTTAGTTTCAATCCATGGAGAGCGCTCACAACTATTACAGTGGTACCATCGTATTGGACATCCTTCTTTTTTTACTTTAAAGAAACTATTCCCATTGTTTTTGTCATTTTCTATGGACATTTCTTATGATGTTTGTGAATTGAATAAACATTGTCATAGTTTTTATGTCTTGAGTAATAATAAAAGTACTTCTTTTAATGTGATAGATTCTGATGTGTGGGGACCACCTGCCCTAGTTTGGTTTTCGTTATTCTGTTACATTGGTTGATGATTTTTTAGGGTTACTTGGGTGTACTTGCTGAAGTTGAAAAATGAGGTATTATCTATCTTTCAACTTTTTCATAAAATGGTTGAAGCACAATTTGATACCAAACTAAAAATTATTCATTATGATAATGGTGGCAAATATGTTTCTCATGCCTTTTCTTCCTATCTAGCTACATATGGTATTGTACATCACACTACATGCCCACATACTCAAGAGCAAAATGGCATTGCTAAACGAAAAAACCATCATCTCTTAGAGGTTACTTGTGCATTACTTTTTCAAATGAAAGTTCTTACATTATTCTAGGCGGATGCTCTTTTAATTGCAGCCTACCTCATTAATCGACTTCCCACTTATATTCTTGACATTCAGTACCCCCTACAGGATCTTTCTCCCACATCTCCTCATTTTCTCATTCCTCCTAAATTGTTTAGGTGTGTATGTTTTGTACATGTTCTTAAGGCTAATAGGTCCAAATTGGATTCTAAAGCTTTAAAATGTGTATTATTGTGTTATGCCACAAATTAAGAAGGCTATATATGCTATGTTTTTTCTTCTCGAAAGAAATTTGTCTCACTTGATGTCACCTTCTTTGAATCTGTCTCATTTTTTTCTCCTAATCAACTTCATCCTAAAGGGGGCATCATTGGTACTGTTGGTAGTGATGATGAGACTCCACATCCAGTTCCTCCTTAACATTTTTTACTATGGTGGCCACCATGATAGTGATCGCTGTAAAAAAGTGAACATGATGCTCAAGGGGTGAATAATGGAGATGATTCAGATGTCCAAGGCCAAGTTACATCGCAGGGGGAGCAAGAGGGTGAAACATCAAAAGATCTACAAGTTTATGCATGAAGAAAAGAGAAAGTTATAATTTCTTATGTGACTCCTCCAGAATCTTCCTCACCACCATCCAAACAAGGTAATTCCTTCTCTTCATCTGATTTACATATTCCTATTTCCCAAAAGAAAATTTTACATACTTGTACCCCACACCCTATTGCAAATTTTGTGTTCTATGATCATCTCTTACCCAGGAGCAAGTTGTTTGCCTTGTCCTTGTCTTTCATTTCTATTCCTCACAGTGTATCTAAGGAACTATCCCAAAAACCCTCAAAAGAGGCTATGATTGAAGAGATGAACGCATTAGAAAAGAATGACACTTAGGAATTGGTTGATCTCCAAGAGGAAAGGCCACAATTGGGTGTAAATGGATCTTTACTATGAAGTTGAAACTAGACGGAACAACTAATAGATATAAGGCGCGGTTGGTCGTTAAAGGGTACACACAAAACCTATGGTATAGATTATCAAGAAACATTCACACTAGTGGATAAATGAATTTAGTGCAAATTTAATCTCAATGCAGTGAATAAAGGATGGCCCTTCCTGCAATTGGATGTAAAAAATGCATTCTTCCATGGTGACTTACAAGACGTTTTTATAAAACCCCCTCCAGGCTTTCAACATTCCACTGCTAAAGGCAAAGTGTGTAGATTATAAAAGGCACTCTATTAGCTAAAACGGTCACCAAGGGCATGGTTTGAGTGATTTAGTAGTGCTATGAGACAAAGAGAATACATGCAAAGCCAGGCTGACCATACACTATTCATCAAGCATCAGAATAGCGGGTTAACTACTCTTATAGTATATACTGATGACATTGTGGTGACAGGGGATCATCTTGGTAAAGTGGAACAATTGAAAAAGTAACTAAGCCAATAGTTTAAGATAAAAAATCTAGGCCCACTACACTATTTTCTTTATCTTCTTGGGATACATGTACTATATTCAAAAAGGAAAGTTTCTATCTCAGAGATACTCTAATGATACTAGCATGCTGGGTTAAAGACCATGTGATACTCCAATTGATCCTAATTGTAAACTGAGCAAAGACAATGGTGAAAGACTGATAAATGTTAACAAGTATCAAAGGTTGGTTGGAAAGTTGATATATCTTTATCTAACCATACCGGACATATCATATGTTGTTGGACTTGTGAGTTAATTTATGCACGCTCCCACCACAGTTTACTTAGAAGTTGCTTACCAAATCCTAAGGTATCTAAAAAGAAATCCAGGCATGGGGTTGGTTTTTAGTAAAAATGATACATTGAGGCTTATACTGAGTTGAGGGTGTTACACTGATGCAGACTAGGCTAGATCAGTATCAAATAGAAGATCCACCTCGGGATATTACACATTTATTAGTGGAAATCTAGTCACATGGCGGAGCAAGAAGCAACCAATGGTTGCTTGTTCTAGTGCTAAAGTAGAGGTTTGCTCAATGTTTAATGGTATTTGTGAGTTGTGGATCCAAGGTATACTTCTAGATTTGGGTTTCCATATTCGCTCACCCATGAGACAATATTGTGATAACAAGGCGGCCATTGACATAGCCCATAACCTAGTACAACATGACCGCACCAAACATATTGAGGTTGATTGTCATTTCATCAAAGAGAAGCTTTTGCCAAGGCTCATGTGCACACCTATGTACGGACAACAAATCACCTTGTTGTAATAAGGGCGTATATGTAAGGATATATATGGCTAAGTATGTATGGGTATTTTAGTCTTTTACACCAAATACATAAATACACAATTAGCCATATAGAGGATCCCAATCTCCAATACGACATTCAATTCCAACTTTCTTCTCTCTTCTTCTTTTCTTTTTCTTCTTCTTTGATTCTTTGAATCTCATACATAAAATAACTATTATATCATGGTTACTGCATTCTATGCAACTTGATATTAGTAGTGGGTTCATATTTTTGAAGACTACCAAAGAAATTTTGGATGCAGTAGCTCAAACTTATTCCCAAGTTGAGAATACTGTTCAAATCTATTAGTTTTAGCTTGGAATTTATCAATTCAAAAGAGGAGGATAAGTCCTTATCTTCCTACTCCACATGGAGACGAATGTGGGAAGAACTAGATCATTATTAGGACTTTCAGGTTAACTGTCCCAATGATGCGTCCAAGATAAAGAAGCTAATTAAAAGAAACAGGATTTTTGAGTTGTTTACGAACCTTAGTCTTAGAGTATGATTAACTTCATATTCAGATACTAGGTAAAGAACCTCTCCCATCCTTTAATCAAGTTTATCCTATCTCTAGAACAAGAAGAGTTGACGAAGCACTATGCTACCATTCTCTTTACTTGAGAAATCAGCATTTGTCTCTGAAAAACTAGCATTTATTTCGTCTTCTCAAAGAGGGGATGGAATAGGTGGGAGGGGGAGAGGCAGTAGACGAACATGTACTGTGCCTATTGATGATAAGGACAAGCTAAGATATAACATTGTGGATGCTTCCACCATACCAAAGATGAGGTAGAATTTGTCACGCCCCACTTTAGAAGAACAGCCAATTCCTATGAATCTTCATTGAAGAACAAACACACTCCCAACTTATGAGGTGGAATTTGTTATCCCCCTCTTTAGAAGCCCACAAAAAATTCCTGTGAATCTTCTCCAACCGGTCCAGAACAGAGGCGGGAGCAGAGTATAGGGACAAGAAATACAAAATGAAGGTTAGAGAGGATACTCTTAAGAGGAGTATTCAACAAATAGCCACCTTTCCAAGTAGAAAGTCCCCTTTCCATCTTCTCCACAACCAGATCCCAATTAGATTTTGCCTTATACTTAGCACCCAATGGCAACCCCAAATAAGTAATCGGGAAGGAAGCTAACTAACAACCCATAATAGAAGCGAGAGAGGGAAAATGCCCAACTTCCCTACCCCAATAAGCTTACTTTTCCTCAGGTTCACCTTATGGCCCGACAACGCTTCATAAATCAACATGATGGCATGGAAGTTCATCATGTTCTCATTGGACGAGCTAAGAAAGAACAGGGAACCCATCCCTCTCTTGGAACCCTTGGATGAGACCCATCTCCTCCACTTTAACCACCAACATGCTCAAAGCTTCAACAAGAATGTTAAACAGGAAAAACCCATTTTCCCCATCACGTGGTCCAAGAAGACCCAACTAACATGATCATAAGCTTTTTTCATATCAAGCATATAGACAACACCAACCTTCTTCTCATGCTTCCACGAATAAATGCACTCATTATCAATAAGATAATAGTCCAGAATTTGCCTCCCATTCACGAAAGCATGTTGAGATTGCAACAAAATACCATCCAAAACCGCCTCAAGTCTCCTTGCTAAAGTTTTGGCCAGTAATTTGTGAAAGCACCCGATGAGACTAATAGGCCTAAAGTCTTTAGGATCATCAGCACCACTAATCTTAGGAGTCAGCGCAAGAAACATACCATTTAGGATTCTACAAAGAGCACCCTTTTGGTAGAACTACTCCATAGCTTTCATGACATCAATCTCGATAGGATCCCAAAATTCTTTGAAGAACCTCATCAGAAAACCATCCGGGCCTGGAGCTTTATCTTAAGCCTCCAACGCTTCCTCTTTCCCCAAATGGTCTCTCAAGCCAGTCTTTCTTATCGCCTTGAATTCGTCTATAAGGAATACCATCAAGCAATGGTCTTTAGGAACATGGCTCAGCATATAGGTTCTTGAAAAAAAAACCTTCCACATGGTCAGCCATCCTTTTCGGATCAGAAACCCATTCTCCATCAACAGCAAGCCTATCAATGAAATTCTGCTTAGCACACAGAGAAGACATTTTGTGAAATTTTTTTGTTTCTCCCCCCTTTAACCATTCCATCCTCGCCTTGTGTCTCCAACTGGGAAGATTGCATCTGATTCACATCTTTTTGTTTTTGGGTGTACCTATCTTGTTCTTATTCCCTCTCTGTAATGTGACTAGTTGTCCCATCCAGATTAAAAATGTATGTTCCTTAGGATATGGGCACAATCAAAAGGGTTAACCAGCATGATGATGCTAAATCGAAAAAATTATATATCTCTACTTCTCTAGACATGTTACCATCTTTAAACAATACTTCTTTTATTCTATTAATAGTGCATATTCTACTCAGAGAGAATCTTCCACAACTATATAAACTGGATTGATACCTCCATGTCTGTAAGAAGCCAAGCACAAAGTCAATGCTAACACCATTACAAGGAGATGAAGATAAGGATAACGGAGTATAATCCTGCTCTGGTAGCTCCTCTCTTTGACACATGGCAGATATGACACCAATCCACATGCCTCACGACATCCCACTTTAATTTTGGCCAATAGTAGTCAGCCTCAACTAAAGCCAATGTCATATCTCTACCAAAGTGTCCTTCCTCACATAACTCTTTGATGATTTTCTCTAACAACAAACAATCTGGAATAAATAAGTTAGTACCATCGGAAAGGAACTCATCTTGCACACAAAGATGTTAGGTGATTTTCTCTAACAATCTGGAATAACTGTTTGATGATTTTCTCAAAATAAGTTTGTTACCTGATCGCTAAAGATGACTCTCTTTCCAAACTTTTCTTCACACTTGTCTTCATATTTTCCTCCACCATTAATGTTATAGGTGATACCATCATTCACTGTTAAAATAGTGTGACGAAATTTTCTCTCGAATAGCAATTTTCTTTTGGCAGTCAAACGACTAGTAATTCTATTTAACAATACGTGATCTGAGTCATCTCATGGAAATCAATTATATGAACTGCCATTAATTTACTTCCATGAATTTTCACTAAAGACATTAATTACACACAACAGGTCACAAATCACAATTTAACAGCCCATCTCTGAAAATAAAATAAATAATTTTAAAAACATCAGTTAGGAACAAAATTACACATAACTAGGTTGAAAGTAAAAGTACAGAAGACAACTTGAATAAGAGGACTAAAATCCACGCATATTATTTATGGAACAAACAGAACAGATATTAACATCAATGTTATGTATACTGTGGGTAATAGACCAACCTTTCTCCAACACCACCAGTTTTCCACACACATGGACCAATGGAAGAAGCACTTAGGAGTGTTCTGACACCATTAGGAACAGCAGAATTATGCACAAGAGAGTGTATGGTATGAACAGGATGAGGGGTCAGTCCACTTATGGATTCCATAGGCCTTGCAGTTTGCCGCATATCAAACACCAAAAGCATGCCGTTCTGCAGAGGAAGGTAAAAAAGAGGAGACCAAATGAATAGAAAAATAAATAGTAGTGTAGTGCATACTTGTAAAATTCTTGAGAATATAAATAGAAAAGAGAGTTGGAGATCATACCTGTAACCCAGCATATATATGATGTGAACTGCTGAGATCCCATGAGCATGACCAAGCAGGGACCTGAAAATATATCACATTTATTCACAGGTTTACTGACTCAGTGAAAAAGTATTTAAAAAAAAAAGTTAATAGATTTATATTTATACTTCAAAGATTACTCTCAACTCATATAACATCTCATCTTTCCTGTTTATAGATAAGAATGCATGGGTTAAGGTTTTGGGAGAGTTGGTTAATTCACAGTTAACATGGTATCAGAGCCAAGTCAGATCACGAGTTTGAATCCTGTGGAAGTAAAAGTTTTCTCCTGGACGTAGTACTACATGTGTGTACACGTTGAGGACTCGCACCTGGTCCCCAAGTGTTCCTGGAGAAAACAGTTCCCAAGTGTTCCCAGGAGAGAACAGTGTTCCTCCGCGGGGGTTGGGGGTGTTGAAGTATATTAATTTCTGTATCTCCTAACATCTTAAGGTTTTGGGAGAGTTGTTTAATTCATTGTTAACATTAGAAAGGGATTCTGGTTCCTTGCAAAACATGAAAAAATAAGGCAGAAATATTTAAGGAAAAGAGTCATCATGGCAGGCTTAAAAGAGTCAACAAGAATGCAAAGAGAAACATGGCGAGAGGGGAGTATCAGGTAAAATTTGAGTAGCTGTATAAAGGAACCAAGTTTTTTTTTTTTCGGGGGGAGGGAAGAACAAAATTGACCAACAATAAAAAGTAAAACAGGGGCATTCAAAAAAATCGCATGAAAAGGAAGTTAAAACATGTATACATCAAGGGGAAAGTAGAATGAACAGAGCAAACATTACGGGGAAAATATAGAATTAGAGAGTTCATACAACCCCCTCTTTAATCCCCTTTAATATACAGTGGCAAAAAGTTACACTAAGTCACTACAGGTGGACATAAGAAACTAATATCAAAGGAAAAAAAAAACCCTACAAATCAAATATGACACTTAAACAAAGTACACTAGCACTCCCCCTCAAGATGGAGACCCATATATATATCATGCCCAGACTGCTAAGCCTATTGTCAACACAGCATCTAGTTTGATTGTGAATAATATCTTTTCTTTCAATAAGGGGCTGCAAATTTTAGCCAAGACATATAGTTGCTTCAACTTCTAGTGGCAGCAATGTAATGACCATTGGATTATCATCCCCTTCTTTGAGCCAACAGATTTTAGACTATTTGCACCAACTCAACTCCTCTCTAAAGACAACCCAATTATATTCCTCCTCAGCCTCTAATCTTTTAACCTTCTCAACCACGGAGAGATAGCCTTCCTAATCAAATTAATAAATGGCAGATATGGTTTCAGGATGCTTTAGCTCCACATTCCCGATGATAGCTTTACTCCAATCTTTTTTTCTCAGTAATGAATGGGAATTTATTAAAAAAGAGAACAAAGTATAGGAACACCACCCTAATAAAATAAAATAAAAAAAGGTCAACAGTAAACACCATGACTACCAAAAATTGACCAAAACTACACAGGAGGGTAAATCCCGTAATATCACTCAACACTAGTAACAGCGGTTTTGGCAAGAAAGTCCGCCAACAGGTTGGTGGACCTAAGCATCCGCTAGAACGAGATGTTCTACCATGATGCAAACGCTCGGTATCACCCATACGTATCAGCACTACTAGAGAAATTTTGTATAGAAAAAACTCATTTTTAAGGTTTCGTATTGGTTTCGTGTTGGTTTCATATTGATACTTGATGAGTGTACGAAAGTGCACTCCAAATATCCTATTATTGGACTAATATGCTAAAATGTGAATAGAAATCATAGGAATTAATGTGTATTCTTGAATTGAGT
>JAOXJP010111046.1:0-14113 GCA_025762735.1 Platanus orientalis
CTATAACTTTCTATTTAGAAGTCAGAATAAGATCCCGTTTGTTCTGGGATGTTTCTTAGTGATAGTAGTATTTGATTCTGTTAGTAGCTCACTTTTTCTATTTTTGGTAAAATTTACCAAATTAGCCTAATTTCGTGCCTAACACGAATTCGGGTTTCTTTTCTCTATTTAAACCATTGTAGCCTTCAAGACAATTCAGTTTTCCATTAATAAAAGTTTTAGAACAAGTTTCTCTTCCTTGGTGAAGTTTAAGGTTTCTTTTTTTCAACAAAGGAGACGATGTGTTCTTCTCCTTGCTATTTTGTTGTGTCAGAGTGCCATTGCGGAGCATGATGGTTTGTTGTGTGCCTGGGTTAAGTAATTAAATCCTCATAAAAAAGATAAACATGATGAAATGGAACCAAATCAGCCAAACAAAAAAAGGTGGTATTGGATTTAGAGATCTAAAAAAATTTAACCTATCCCTTTTAACCAAGCAAGAGTGGAAACTTTTGAAACATCCAGATACATTATGGGAAACGTTATTAAAATCCATTTATTTTCCAAAATCTGACTTTTTAAATGCCAATGAAGGGGAATTGGCTTCTTGAGGGTGGAAAAGTATTTTAAAAAGTAGAGAAATTCTTAGAAGAGGTCTTTGTTGGGTGGTGGGTAACAGAAACGAGGTAAAGATATGAGATGACCCATGGATTCATATTCTGGAATCTTTTAGACTGACCTCTTCAAGACCGGTCCTTTAAAACATTGCAAAAATAATGACCCATTTAGAACCCTTGTGCCCTATTTGTGATCAAGAAGAAGAATCAGTGTTGCATTGTCTAGTGTCTTGCCAATGGGTTAATCAATTATGGAATAAATGGGTGGATGGTGCAAACAAGATCCAAAGAAAAAAGGATCATTATTCCTTTCAGGAATGATTCTTTGAATGTATAAGACAAAAGTATAATTCTAAACAGGAAAAGAGATGCTTTATCATAAAACTTTCAGTCCTTCTTTAGAACATTTGGAAGCAAAGAAACGAAGTAGTCTTTTATAGAATGCACATTAATATTGTTGAACTATTCTTGAAATCTTGCAGGACAGCATGGGAAATCATCCACCTCATTCCATCACACTCTAATAATGGCATTGCAGGAAGTGAAGACGAACCCCTCAATATCCGAAGGTTAGTCATGGATACAGGATGGATAAAGGCAAATGTGGATGCCGCTTTCTGTGAAGACTGTGGGGAAGCGGGTCTAGGGGCAATCGTTTGTGCAGCTGATGGGCGTTTATTAGAGGCCTCTACAATGAAGAAAGAAGGATGGTCAGTTCTTCAAACAAGAGTAAGATACTATCTTGATGCCCATTCATTTAACACGGTGTCGTGCATCGTCAAACATAGTTTTAGAGAGCGACTCCTTACAAGCCATTTCAGCCTTCAAGAATCCGGAGAAGGAATGGCCATGGAAGGTGAAAACATTGGGTCAAAGAATGCATCGAGGGGGCTTCACAAGTAAAATTTTTAAGCATGTTCCTCGAACTTTAAATAATAAGTGCCACGGGCTAGCTAGGATAGCGATATGAGGGTATTGATGCTTCTTTTGGTGTGTGTAAGTTTTTGGACTGCTTGCCTTAGTTTAATGAAGTTCCATTTACCAAAAAATAAACCATAGGAAAAGGATACAAAATTACAGATTTTGTTCTTTTCTTATGTAATTTCTTTTTCCATTCAAGTCAAGGAAACCAAACAGGACCTAAAAGACTCATCAAACGCATCTAAAAGAGTTTACCCAAAAAATTAAAAAAACAAAAAATGTAAAAGAAAAGCTAGGAGAAGACCAAAGTTTCCTCTGAACCAGTGTAATGTTTTTTTTTTTTCTTTTTTGGTTTTTGGGTGGGGAGGAGGGGTTAGGGCAAACCACTCAGGGTCCGGTGACTTTGGTATCATAGCATGGGACTTGCACCACAGGCGGCAGAGGCAAATGTCAAACATAAACACTTACAGAGTGTTGCTAAGGAGACTTGATCCCATTACTTGTCTCTTGATTGCATTATCATATTTACTTACATGTAGACGCTACCCCTCGGGAATTGGTGCCCCTACTAAAGTGTCCCTAACCTGTCCTTTGCATGCAGGGGCACATATCACATCAAGAAGTGATTTACACCCTCCCCTAAAATGTGTAAATCACTTTTCAAAGTGATGTGTCTCCCCCTGCGTGTAGGGGCAGGTTAGGGGCACTTTAGGGGGGATACCAAATCCCAGCCAAGCCGCTACACACATTTAATGTATTTAGCTTCAACATGTCACACTTGAAGTAGTAACCCAAAATAGATGCATGTAATTCATCAAAAAAAAATAAAAAAAGAAAGATCCATGTATATCCCCAATACAAACTACCCTCTTTCCATGTGGTAATTTTCAGCACATTAGCTCTATAAGAATAATGCATTACTAAAATAAAATTATAAGAAAACAAGTTCAATGAGAAAAATGAGTTTTTTTAATGTTTTATTTAAGAAAAGAAATTCAAGTAATATTTGCAAGGTAATAGTAAGTGATATGGAATTTATATGAACATGGTTATATGTGACTAATCCAAAGGCTCCTTCATTAGATGCACAATCTGGATATGTCATGTCAGCCAACCATATAGCCTAAAAACCTGTCACAACGTTATTACAGGCTTCAAAGCCCATATGCAAATTAGGCTTAGGTCTATAGTGGGATAGAACAGCAACAACTACACTTACAGAAGCCCTTCAGAACTATAAGAACATAAGTCCATCGGAAATATTTCAAGAATACATATCATGGAAATAGAAATCAGTTAAATAACGGGCAATGCATATGTCAGAACATGCACTAGTGGCCTGCTTGGGTTCACTCAAAAATACCTGCTTTGGGTTCACTCAAAAAGATCAACCACCCCAAAATCCAGTGATAAAATGACTGTAACCGTAGTACTATAACAGGCACTAGTGGCCTTAAGCCAATTTCATGTAAGGGGTTCAGAACAGCCCATCATAATAACTAATCCAAGTATTTCACACCTTTTGTCTCTTTACAATTACAAGTTCAATTCATCTACTTTCAACTGTAAAAAAAAAAAAAAAAAGTTCAGGTATATAAGGATCAGTCTGTCAATGTATGTGTGCCTATTGAATGCTCAAAAAGAGGACCAAACAATGTAGAGTTACTGATCACCAAGGTGCTTCTGATATGCTATCAAAATCAAGTTTGAGACTAAGAACCTTTGTCTTGATTGCATCAGCCTCCGTTTGCAATGCGTCAATATCGGAATTGTTAATCTCATTCTGTATGATAACCGATGTCCATTTCTTGTTCAGCATGGTGAGAGATTGTTCTAGCTCCCTAATCTTTTCATCAATCTCACCAATTTCTGCATCAATTCTACTTTTCTCTTTCTTCCTCTCTATTATCTGAACTTCATATGCCTTTGAATCGTCCTCAAGCTGCCCTTGCCTATCTTTAATAGTTAGCAACTCCTCCAGCCGAGCTCTGATTGGATGAACCTTAAATCCAAGAGATTCCAGATCAAGAAGTGCCTTCAATCTGTTTTCAAATACACTCCTAGGGTCCCCGAGCTGTGCTTCACTCGTCTTTCCCACCAAGCTTGCGAAGGTCACCATGTTCCCCACAGCCAATCCTTCACGTAGTTCCTCATTATATTGATGTAGGGAACTAAAATGTGGTCTTTGGGGCATCTTTTGGAAGACTTCCATAGACTCAATCAGCTCCCAGACAGATGAACTCTTTATGAAAGGCATGCTTTGATTTTCTACAGGCTCATCAGCACAGCTGTGAACAATTCTGGAAGACTGCAATACAGTCTCATTTTGCTCTTCTCCTCTAGCTTCATTAAACTGGCTAACAGTCAATGTGGTTGCCAAGTTGGGTTGGGATGTAGGATGGTTATCTAGCCAAACCCCAACATAAAGACAATGATGGTTAAACAAGCTAGTCTAATAATTAGTGGCATTTCAAAATAAATCCATCTTACCTATGCTACCCATGTTTGGTGGCACAAATAACTCTGCATTCCTCAATGTTTGATCCTCATCTAGGTTGTCACTTGACACGCCACTTGTGACCATTTCAACTTCTTTTGATTTATGTTCAGTTCCAACAACTTCCTGAGCAATTTTTCTACAAGATGATTGGCATTGAGAACCTACAAAAGGTTTCACTTAAAAACAACATATAAGGTGTCACTGAATGTAAGGTTAATCATGAGCTGGACAAAATAAAAGAATTCTTTTAAAAAGAAGACCAGTAACAAGAAGGGACCTTTTTCAAGGACAAACACATCCAACAACCCCATTGTATTTCCATGAATCAAATATTTAACCAGAACATCATCTCATACCTTGAGTGGTAGGAGTTTGAACTTCTGCAGCCATGGATTTTGGTCTTCCTCTCTTTCTTGGAACCTTTGAAACTTCTTTCTTTGCCAGTGGTGCTTTCATGATATCATTTACAAGTTTTTTGTGTCTCATTAGATCATTAGGCAGCTCCTTCTCAGCCCTTATGAGGTCAAGATGCTCCTCAATAGGAAACAAACCAAGATTTTTTACTTGTGAATCCCCCATCCCCAAAAATACTGACCCCTCGATGACATGCATTTCAGTTTCTTTCATTGCAACCTCTCTTTGAACAACATCATCACCAACTCCATATGCAATGGGTTCCTTACCTATAAAACATTATATTTGTTTTGTTATGAGAAAAATATTGTTTTTTGATTAATTTTCTTACATAAATATTTAAGATCAATTTACATTAGTCTCCTACATACCTTCTATTGATGCTTTTGTTCCTGCAACCTGTGTTATTGATGGGCTTTCCCTCCTTTTTTGAACTGTCACAGTTTCTTTCCTCGCCTCTTCTACTCTATCCTATATGTGTAAAGCAAAAACAATATGATTGAGAACAATGGGTCAAGGATCACCAAATTAGAGGGCAAAGAGCATAGACATACATTGCTACGTAAGAAATATAGCTTCTTTCGGGTTCGCTGGGCAAGCTTCTTTCGCTGCCCGTGCAATTGAATTGCATCTGATTCAACTTCTTTACATTTTTCCACCTCTGCATTATCAGGAGTAAGATGGACTCTGTGCCTGTCTGTTAAAGGGCAGGGACTAGACCCTTCAAATGACAAGTGACCCACAGACCTGTCATACTCTATACCACGACTTGGTACCTCTTTTGCCAAGGGATCTGTAATTTCATTCTCTCCTTGTTTCTTTTGACCAAAATTTGAAGGCACAGTATTGTCATCACCATACCATTCTAACGAGTGATTCAAGGGGATTCCAGCAAAAGTTGGATTTTCTGCTTGCATCTCTTGATGAAGGCTCCCAGTCTTAGCGAAAGGCTGATCATCAATCAAGGGGGTTTTCAAGTGATTAGTTCCTTTACCTTCCATGCTCAGTGTAGGAATACCATTTGCCTTTGCTTCAGTTGATGTGCTAGTAGACATTGTAGTCACATTGCATGCTTTTAGAGACAAGGGAGACTCTGTTTTTTCTCCTTTCTTTAACTTTTTACAAGGCTGTGATAATTCACTGTCAATTTTAGGAGTTGACTCTAGCATGTTCTTCTGGCTTGAGTTCATGTTATAATAAGGTGATTTCTCTTGAGGTGTTGACTCGGCTGTCTTCTTCTTTTTGGAATTAATGACATTCAAAGGTAGTTTCCCTTTGGTATCATCCTTTGTGGCACTTGGACTCATAAGTTGAATGGACATTTCAACACTTTGAGCTGCATTTCCGACTTTCCACCAATGTTCTTGATCATTGAACCCACCACCTAGATTGCATGATGTGATTGAGATGTCCTGAAACAAATGCCCCACGTGTTAAATCATCCATCAGCTATTGTTTTAAATATACATGGCTTTTGTCTAATTCAAAACGCATGCATGCTCTAACCTTTCATACGTTAACACAGATTTAAACAACTTGTATGTCAAGACCAGAAAAATCTTTTTTTTTTTTTTTTTAAATTTTTTGATAGGTAAACATTAGTGGTTAATTTACAAGAAACAATGATCTTTACCATTGGTTCCGACACATTTTTCCCCAAACCATTCACCATTATAGTCTTCTAATAGCCCACTAGGAAGTAGTAGATGGTTGGGTCATAAAACTGGGTCAGTTTTCATCTAGGAGATTTACTTGATCAGCACCACGTATATAGCAGAGGTAAGGAGGATCAAACCCAAACATTTTCCTCATGGGAAAGTACTATAAACAACACAAGCAAACCTAAAGTGTAAAACACAATGCACTATGACAATCCCAAATTCACAGACCTTTGGAGAAGAAAAGTGCAAACAGAAATAAAGCAAAACCAAAGAATAGGTCAAACCATCCACTATAACAATAAAGATTTAAGTCATACACTGTTAAGTAATTTGAAGCCATAACAAATACATAATCATATTTGGGAAGCCTGGATACATTTGCCTTCGTTCTAGTCCATGTGAACCCTTAACTCTGTGTGACCAAATTCCTTTGCTTCATCTCCGCAAGAATTTTGGGAATTATTCTGCTCCATCAGCCAAACTCATGGGACACATTCACCTGCTCCAATGAAAGAAAGTTTTTGTGGTCCAAAGTTTGAGGATGGGAAGGCCCTATATGAAGGGAATCAACCGTTTCTTTGAAGAGGCCAGCATGATCACCCAACCTTAAGCTCTATGCTCCACCAAGAAAAAATATTTTCCAATTTCAGTAGTCACAGAGAAACAAACACCAAGAAAATTTTCGTCATCATAGCTCACCTCCACTGGGGTTCCTGTCACCATTTCTCCACTGACCACTAGAAACCAAGCTGTTAATTTGAACATGTGCACATGCATCACATGTGCCACCGCTTGTCTGTGTGTATATGTGTACGTGTGTGTGGTGAAAGGTATTCTATTCTCTCATTGTGAGCTTTAAAGCATGCAGTGGCAGGGGTTCTCTACCATGTACAGGGCTGATAGGGAAGATCAACACAGTGAATTTGTCAAAAGACCCTTTAGATCAGTCACTAGTAGTATGTCCCTGTCAACATGAACATCATATCCACTGTCTATTGTATTTCACCTATGAATAATAACTTTTGATTTCTTTTAATTTTTTAATTTTAAATTGGAAAGAGTGAAAAATATATATTTTTTGCCATGTGGCAAAGGGAAATTGGGCCAAAACTTGCCAGATGGAAAGGCAGACATGGAGAAACAAGTGGAAACATTTTGGGCTTCTAGCTCAACTGCTACATGTCAATATCATGTATAAACACGAAGCCTGTTGTATCCAACAATAGTATTTCCCATATGTTATAGGAATTACAGGACACAGGGCACTGGTACAGGGTTTGGCACCACCACCTTGGAAATCTTGCAGTTGTAAAATTGACTTGATCATATGATCAACTTGATTTTACATTTACAGGACAAAGTGCTTCAAATTTTGATAGAAATAATGTTGGGAGGCTATAAATGGATGGAAACCTTCCAATCTAGAAGTAAAACATGAAGGCTGAGAAAAAGAGTTCATGTTTCACGCAGATAGAAGAGTAAAGTTTGGAACATTTATCTGTTTTGGGCTCTCCACCATCCAATAGATTGTTGGCCCTAACTGGTTTGGTTATGAATGATCACATCCGGATACGATCGTTTGTGAAGAAGGGACACATTGGTTGGGAGCCAATGCGGTGTGTTCAAAGTCAATAAAACCATTCATCAACAGCTATGATGTTTCAGAACCGGTGCAAATAGATGACCAAGAGACACAGTTAGTGAATAACATCACTTGGGAATGAATGCAATGGTATGAATAGGGTCTCAATGATGGAGTATGGCCTTTAGCTAATTATAGTTGTGTTGGTTGGCATGGCGCATGAAAGAATTGATATAAATGGGTATCTGTAGGATGCTGTCTTGATCCTGGATGACACATCACCTGCAAAATCTGTCGAGCTGAGTAAACTCAATCACATAATAGGGTGGATTTTAGGGTCTTTAGGTTGATGTTGTGCCATCAATCATTATGTCCTCAAGCTACCTACATATCCCCTTTAAAGAGGAATCAAAGTAGATATAGTTCTACCAGACTGAGCCAAGGCATGGAGGTGTCATTATCACCTTTTTTTAGGATAGTCGAGGCCTCCCACTTAGAGTGCAAGGGACCATGTAACAAGCTAACCCCAGGATACAACTAAGCTCGGACCAAGTCCTATCTCTCAATGAAGTGCACTTCCCAGAGAGACCACAATACTTCCTATAATTGCCCTTCATGATCAGGTGTGCCCAAAACAAGTGACAAAACTTGTCCAAATTTCCCATTAGGAAGGGAATATCATATGTCAATATTGAGTCATGAAGACAAGGTTAGCACCTCCATCACACAGTGTTTGTTCTAAAAGGAATCACTGATCCTATCGAGGATTTGAGCTAAGAGATTCAAGCATTTCCCTTCAAAGAGAGCGGAGAATCCAATTGCCTAATGGCACAAAAGTGAAGAGAGAGAAATAGAGAGATTTGGTTGCATTTCAAGCAAACCTCCAACGCCTATGGCCACTTCCTTTTTCTTATCTTCTTCCTCTTTCTTCCCTTTTCTGGCTCCTCTTTCTCATTGCCTTTCTTGGCTCAATTGAATGGGTTTTTAACCCATCTTTTGTCCTTTTATAATGGTTTTTCAACCACTCTTCCACATGCCCACAATTTGTTGGACATCAATCAACCCATTTCTATCACGATTGAACCTTTCCAAGGTGATTTGATGGGCCTATACTAACTAGCTTGTGCTATAAGCTTTGTCCCAGGTCTTCTAGGCCTTTCGTGAGAAAGTTAGTCCTATCATGAACCAGCTTCATCTTGGGCCAAGTTTGGTCGCAGTGCTAGGCCATAATGGACTTTCATCGCGATGCAAGTTCGGTCATGATGCCAAACCCAAACATGTCTTCATCGCGATGTCAGACCTAAACGGGCCTTCATCGCAATACCGCTTTTATTGCGGTCCACTTTTCTCAGAGTGTGGTTCATTCACAGTGCATGTTCATCGCAATGCAACTTCATCTCAGTTCACTTGGCTTGTGATGCACCTCCATTGCGGCACACATCGCTCGTGGTTCACTTTGTTCGCGGTACACTATCATCGTAAATCACTTTCATCATGGTCAATCCCAATCTTGGTTTTCTCTAATCACGATCTTGGTTTGCTAGTGATCCAGTCTCTTTATTTATCCTTCTATCACAATCAACCTAATATCTAATCCGATCATTTGAAAATGAATATTGATGCGCATATGCGAAGTGCAAAGTTCTCCTCAAGCACCAAAACCTGTGCTTGTGGCATTGTAGCAAGCCAAGAGAGAGAGGGCTCTCTCAAAATAAACAAAATAGGGGAGAGCCAAATTTTATAAGGTGAAATTTCTTTTCTTTCCCAACCGATGTGGGACTAAAAACCAATGAGTAAAATTTTGAAAACGGTAAAACAAGGAAAATGAATGTTATTGAGTATTGCAAGATGGATTTGGTGGCTGCATGGTTGAGTAGTTAGGGTCGTTGTCATGTTTCTAGATCATTTTTACTTGATTATGAGAGGAGATGAGTTTTGTGTTACTTAGAAATGCATTTGTAGGTTAATATTGTGTATGGGGTTGGCTTGGCATTTGAACGAACGGCAATCTTCTTCAATCATAGGTGGATGTAACTTGTTTAACCATAGGGAATGTGAAATTGATGAAAACAATTTCGTTTGTTTTTACCCTTTTTGAGCTTTTCCTCACATCTTGTGCACATGGGAAATGGAATTTCAAATATGTGTTTTTTGAGTCTTTTGAGCATTTCACATTTGGGAATCCTCGTGTTTGTGAATCGTTTGTCTTTTTGGCATGATCAAATGTGTACTACCAGTACAGCAGATCTCTCTGGTGTTTTGAGCTAATACCCAGGATTGCCAAGACACCATTTGAGGTTTTATGAACTTGACCAGTATGAATTATTTATATTAGGAAAGCCATGAAGTACTACTTCACTAACATGAAAAGAAAAAAAATGGATTGGCTTATTTTTTTGAATCTTCAATCAAATAAGTAACCAATTGGAACTCACCATCATCTTCACATCACTATCCTTCTTGGAATTTTTCTTAGACCGTCCACTGGATCCTGTTTCCAGAAAGCAAAACACCTCCTTCTTAGATCGGCACGGACGACCTGAGACTGGATCATGGTAATACTGCACAACATAATAATTTAATATTTACAACCGCGTAAAGACAGAAACCCCAAACTATAAAAATCCAGCTAATAATACTTTTAAGCTGAAAAGTAACTTCAGACAGAAGTCCAAGTTTTTCATTCAACTGATATTATAAATCGATTTATCCCTCTGGTTTCTACGTCACCAGTATATTGCTTCCTCACACTGTAGCTTAAAAGGTCTCAGCAGAAATACCATCACTTGATTGTCCTCTTGGAGCAGATATATCATTATATTGTTTAGGTGATGGTACTTGCAAGCAACAACAAAGGTCTAAGCAGATATTTTCAACATTGCATTCAAGTTAAACTTAAAAGTATTAATAGGATCAGTTGATATTAGAATGCCCAATTTAAAGTCTTCTTAAAATAAAATAAAAAAAAAAAAAAGTTCAAAACTCTCACGGTCTTCAATCTGAAATAGCTTGCAAATATGAGTAAGTGATAGGTACAAACAGAATAAAATGATGAATTAAAAGCCCCAAAATCAATCAACTGTCTAAAGCATCTCAATGAGCTCATGGTGTTGAGTATCTTGAAATAATACAAATTCTCCACACACACACACAAAAACAAAAAACAACAACAACAACAACACTGAAATTTGAGTCTTAAGTGCTGTTATTCCACACACCACCTTTATCAGATAAATCTGCCATTGTCAAAACCCAATGATGGTATCCATTTCTAAGAATTTCAACATCCAATAGGTCTAGCACTTCACAGGTGGTACCCCAATAACATTCTTAAAACATTTCTCGAATTCGTTTAACTTTGATTAAAATGGGAAAATCTAAGCTCCAATAACACCATAACTCAAGAAGAATATCGAACAAAATTAAATAACAAAACTAACATCAAAATCAAAAATAAAAATAAAAAACCCTCACAATCCAAACTGCTAAAAACAGAAGAAAAAACCGCAACCAGAACAAAACCACTTTAATCCTTTTTAAGAGTGGTAAGAAAAAAACAGAAAGCATATCTGATACAGGCACCCAATCTATGAACCATAAAGTAACAGAACAAAAGAGACAAAAGTCGAGTAACCAAAATTACCCGGTCTTTCTTGGAACCACAAACCCGGATTCTCTCCTCTATCCACCAACCCTGTGGTAACCAGTCCGGTGTCTTAGGGGATGCCAGTTCCAACCCAGTTCGCAACGCCCCTCTATTTTGTCGCTCTCGCGAACGAGATTCGAGGGGCGTCCCCTTCTTTTCCATCTCTAGCTCCTTCTCGTCTGTAATTTTTGGGCTTTCTTCAGGCTCCATGAATGAGCTTTTCCGCAGCTGTTGATTCAAATCAAATTTTAAGAAGAAGAAGAAGAAGAAGAAGAAGAAGAAGAAGACACTGTACGTAAAGGAATGCCGCAGTACAAAAGTGGAGAATGGAAGGTGATGTTTTTTAAGGAAAGAGAGAGAGAGAGAGAGAGAGAGAGATTCAGCTTTTTCATGAGCTCTGGCGGAAGACGTTCCAGGCGTAAGGACGGCATTGAAAGATTAAAATACCTATACCACCCCTGAGATGCATCGAAACGGGGAGACTGGATAAGAGAGTTATTGTTTTTTTCTTAAAAAAAGAAAGGGCATTTTAGTAATAATGATAAATAGATTATTTTCTTGTACGGAAAAGATCGTCTGCGGCGATGACTGCCTTTTTCTCATAGAGTAGTTTTTAACTTTTGGCAACCGTTCCGTCATCCGCATTAACATGAGTTGAAATCCGCATTAATATCGAACTAGTGAAGCCAGCCTGATAAGGGAATTAAAATCCGCTAAAAACCGGGTTCGGATTACGTGTAGATGAATTTCATGAGAACTGTACAAACTGCATCAGAGGGGCTGACGCGTCAGTATCGAAAAGTGATTTACATTTTTTGGGGGCGCTTATCACTTTTTGGTGATGATGTGTCCGCACCCTAGTGTCGTTTTCACAGTTCTCACGAGATTCGTTTCCATCTAATTTTTTTTCCTTACAATCCCTATGAATTTGATAGGATAATTTAAAATTAACCTAAAATTAAAATCCGTATACAATACGTGTGCAAAAATTTGGTAAGACTTACATCACCATTAAAAAGTGATCTATATTTTTTAACGCACGTGCAAATCACTTTTCAATGCTGATGCAAACCCTCCCAACTTCATGTACACACATTGCACATGAATTTTATATGCATAGAAACCAAGGGGAGACGGGATATAGTTTCCTGATCTCCAAAAGAGGCTTTAGTATTAGAAGATTGATTTGAGATAATAGTAAAATGTTTTTATATTACTACAACCCCTCAAAAACAACAAAACATGGAATAATGATCACAGAAGATGATTTTTGCCTTTTGGGGAGAGAGTTCTAAGATATTTCATGCATGCTAGAAGAGGAACAAATTTGCCACATGTCTTGCTTGAATAACAAAGGATTTAAACATCCAACAGTCTACATATGATAGAATCAAAACTTTTGTCAAAAGATATGGTTAATGGTGGTCATTCAATCTACGTATGCTAGAATATTTAACAAAAAAATGTATCGAGATAGAAGTTTTTTCCTGGATGGTGTCCAAACATCATGTGACTTCACATGGAATAAAATGGGGGTGGGGGTTAGATGAAATTTCAAATTCCCACCCATTTTATTACAAATCAAGTCACCTGGTGCCCTCGGCATCATCTTGAACATCAAATACTGGACAGGAAATTTGATCCCAGAAAAAATTTACATATGATAGAATCAAAACGATGTTACATTCTTCTTCCCATCTCTCTCTATTCCTTGTGTCATACAACCATTGATTGTTTCCCTTAACTAACAAAAATCAGATTTAAGAACAATGCCGTATTATTAGTAGCATGTGCTCTTAATTCTAGTTCGACAAGTAGTGATTGCTAGCTCTGCAAATTAAAATATTACCAGTTATATTTATATAATGCAGTGAATTTTAATACCTTATGCTGTTGTTTGAAATTGCTGTGGAGAATGATTGTCTGTGAAGACAAATGCCTCTGTAGACGTGTCATTGATTGACACATGATGTGTTTTTGAATTTGGTGTCTCTTTAGGGCATTTGCTATTTCAATTGAGCTATTTTTTTGAACATTTAAACCCCCAATACAACACATGTCAGCTTATAATACACCATAGACACTATTAAGACTTTTTCATCACATAACATATAGGGGGGGGGGTGTAATTGCTGCATTGAGCTGGCTTGGAATTAGCCAACCCAAAACCCAGAAAAAGGAAAAAGGGGGATGATTACCTAAGTAGGGCTACACATTAAGCCGGGCTAACTCAAAATTAGACTTGTCCAGCCCAAGGTTAAACCAGGCTGGGTTTGATCTAGGTCATGCTTTGAGGCCTAGAGTTTAATTTGAGCCATGTTTACATAGACCATTGTCCACTCCTATCTATGCAAGTCGGTCTAAAATTATGTAGTTAACACGTATATAGTTAATATATGCACGCGTGTGTGTATGCAATAAACATGATATATGCTATTAAACAAAGTTATCATATAATTAGTAATTATAGCATTTGTTATGTTTAATAGATAGCACATGTGCTATTAAATTATCAAAAATAAAGTCTTGTGATTTTTGGGCTAACCCAAAATCTCCCAAACCCAACCTTCCTACTCATGGGCTATATTCAGGTGACCGCCTGCTATTTAAAGAGAGCTCAGGCTTCTTACCCCCCTATTAGGACCTGTCCACAACCTAAGTGCACAGTTTTGGCATAAAAAGCTGTGCACAACCTATGCATATTCATTTTTTATGCCAAACCGTGCACTTTGGTTGTTCACAGGTCCTCTTTTCCCGCCTTCACCCCCCCCCCCCCCAAGAGAGAGAACGAGC
>JAOXJP010111057.1:0-14113 GCA_025762735.1 Platanus orientalis
AAAACTTATGTGACAAGTGTTAGCATTTTAAGTGTGACACGTGCACAATAATACATGTGTCATGGTGCGGGGTATTAAAATTTCCCTTGATGAATTGAGGTCTTCTACCAAATGACACCCTAATTCCAGATGTTGAAGGTTAAGAGGTGCCTATGGCTTTCCCTTTATAGGAAGTGCTTTGCCTATGATCGAAAACTTTTGGCTTTTGGTAAGGCATATGCCATTTTTGCCTATTTTCCAAATGCTTGTGAGGTTGGGAAAAAACTTGACCTTTATGAGTAAGGGTATTCTTTTGGGATTGTCATACTTCGTTTAGTTTTTTCCTTAAAGGAGGATTTTGCACTTTTTCCTTTCCTTTTACAAAGGTAATGGGTTGGTCCTTTTTGTGATTAGGGATGTTGTTAAACCCAAGTCATCTTCTATCACCACTATTCTTATCCATTGTGAGCATTCTTTCAAGTCTGGGATTTCCTAGGGTAAACATAGAAATTGACTCCCTCTTATCATCTTCTAGTTTTTCAATTAGGTTGAAATAATCTATAGTTTCTTGAGTTAATTTGGTGCAGATCACATTCAGTTCTTTATTTATTTCATTTAGAGAGTCAACTTGGTTCTCAAGGTCACTTATGTACTCATAAATCTCTTTTACATTTGACTCTAGAGTTTTGACATTTTCTTCATTCAAGAATTCTAGTCTCCTTTCTTTGTTTTTCAAGTTCTAGTAAGGAATCTTTGGAGCTAGACTCCAATTGTTTGACTGTCTTCTTGAGTTTGTGATTCTCATTTAGAAGTCTGGAGTTGGTTTCAAGTAACCCCACATCCTCAATAATCTTGTTACTAGTGTTACTTAATTGAATTAAAAGTTCTTTATTTTCACTTCTAAGTTGAGCTACTAATTTTTCTAATGTGGAGCTTTTTTCAAAGAGTTTGTTAAACGCCCCTTGAAGTTCACTCTCATCATTTTCACATTCACTTTCACTTTGACTGTTGAATTCATTTTTAGTGAAAACAACAAATGCAACTACTTTTAATGAATCCTCATCAGAGCTAGATGATTCTTCATCTAAATCATCAGTGTTATCATCCCATGTGGCAGCCATTGCCTTCTTGTGTTTGCCCTTAGATTTTGATTTCTTGTTGGCATACTCAGAGGCAAAGTGACCACGTCCTTTGCATTCATAGCAAATGACTTCATCCTTGGAGATTTCCTTTCTCTTAGATGAATCCTTGGGGTTTCTAGAGGAAAATTTTCTCCTAAGATTTTTTGTATTTTTTTTTATAAAATTTCCTAAACCCTCTTGTGATGAATGTCATCTCATCATCAGAATTTTCTTCTGAACTCTTCAACTTTGAGAGTAACTCCCTTCTTTTTTATATTTGGTTTGAAGGTCATCTCAAAGGTTTGGAGTGACCCAACAAGTTCTTATACTATCAAGGTATCAATATCTTTGCTCTCCTCTATAGTAGTTACTTCGGGTCTAAATCTTTTTGGATGTGATCTAAGGATTTTTCTTACAATCACATCGGGTTTCAGTGGGTCTCCAAGTCCTGCTCTAGAGTTTACTAAGTCTTGAAGCTTAGTATAGAAGTGAATGAATTGTTCATCCTCTTCCATTCTAAGTTCTTCTTAAGCATTTGAAGTTTAGAATTTTTAACTGCATTGGTACCTTTATGGGTTACTTTTAGTACATCCCATGCTTCCTTAGCCAAAGTGAGTGAGCATATATGCCTTAACTCATTCTATCTAACTAGGCAAAATATGGAATTCAATGTCTTATAGTTTGTGATGTGGGCTTTCTTTACAGTTTTCTCCCATTGTGCTTCCAGTGTTAGTTTTTTCCAACCTTCAAGTCCATGGCCTGAAGGAATGTACTCATCCTTATTTTCCAGTATAGATAGTTAATTCCATTAAAGAATGAAGTTTTGTGGCTAAGTAAGCTTCTTCTGGGTTGGCCATCTAGTGTTTTCTACTCTATGAATTCTTTGATCTTTCTACTTCGGTGATCAAACCATTTGTGAGCAGCCTTGCTCTGATGCCAATTGAAAGTCTAGTAAGAATCCTAGAGGGGGTGAATAGGATAATTCAATTTTTAATTCCTTTTTTCTTAATTTACTTAATCTTGTTTGATTTCAGAGAAAGACTTTTGATTAGTAAATTAATTATCTATGAACCAATCATAGACCATGAGGTTCCGTCATACACTATAGTGTTACCTATAGTAGAGTGGGAACAGATATGATAGATTCCCTACACTTGATTGTTTAATTCTTTTTAGTTCTAAGTGTTGTGTGCATAATTATAATGAAAACACTAATAAATGACTTGATAAAATAAATGTAAATACTCAAGACAATCACCAAGCACACAACATTGTAGATTTATAGTGGTTCGGCACAAGGCCTACGTTCATTTTCAAAAGATCACAACTGAGCTATATAATTTTATTAATATTGAACATGTACAATCAATACTAAAATTAAATAAGGCCTAACTACATGCTACCTAAGCCAATCTACACTCGGTGTCTCCGACGAGCGTGGTCTACACTTCCGATATCTCCAGCGAAAGTGCTAAGTCTACATTACCGGTGTCTCCGGTGATAGTGTTGGGTCTATTCCCAATGTCTCTGATGGGAATGGTCTACACCTATGATGAGGTGCTTAGGCCTACACTATCGGTGTCTCCAGTGGTAATGCCAAACTTTCAGTGTCTCTGGTAAGAGTAATCACAAGTGAATATAATTTAAATTAGCATAACTTACCTTTTGAAGGTTGATGTTGCTATACACACAGAGTGGGATCGCTTCTTCTTAAGCAAGATGTCACTTTTGAATCCTGGCCGAGTTTTCCATTGGTCAACTCTTGAAATCTCCTCTTAATGATTTTCTTTAGCAAGAGCAAGGAGGCAGCTTTGAATTGGTCTCTCTCCTATCTAAGTATAGGGAGTTATGGGAACTTCAATGGAGACTGGAATCTCTCTCAGAATTTTGGAGAAGCTTGAGCAAAGTATCTTCAAAAATTATTTAGAAGCATTATTTTGCTTTATGGAGCTCACCCTAATTTATAATGGACTTAGAACATTGTTGTCCATTGGATAGGAATCATCTTTAATGGTTAATTTTGATTGTCATTCATTATTTTCTATTTTTGTAATATTTTCTAGTTGTTACCCTTGTTTCTGGTGATTTTTGGCACTTTGGATCAATCTTGGATAGATCCAAAAGTGTTAAAATCTCAGTCACATGAACCCAAGAATTTCTAGATCAATCTAAATAAGTTGGATCAAACCAGGAGGATTGGATTGATCTAACTATCCTATAATGCCTCCAAACAGCACTTGGAAGGCTATAGAGACTTTGGGATCGTTCCTCTTTGGTCTAGGAAGGTTCATAGGTCTTTGAACCCTTTCCTTAAACCTTAAATTCACATACTTTACCTATTTTACCTTTTTGAATTTGGAAAGAGTTGTGAATCCTTCAGAATGCCTTGTACGCTTCCAGTTAGCTTTCCATGAGGTATTCTTGAAGTCGTGAAGCTATTCTTCATGTAGCTTGAGACCACGATCCTCTTAGACTCTAACATGACTCCACACATGTCATAGTCTATACAATGCTTTGTATTTTATAGTTCATGAAATTTACAACATTTTACACTACCAGTTTAAAGATGGTAGTGATGTGTATAACTGGTTTTGTCGGATGGGACCACCGGAGTTTATGGGGACCTCTGACCCCAAGGAGGCAGAGAACTGGGTAATGTAGATCAAGAAATTTTTTCCTATCATGGATTGCTCGGAGGAGCAAAAGATGTCCCTAGCCACACTCATACTGAAAGGCGAGGTGGATCATTGGTGGATAGCTACCCATGACACCCTACCCTGTGACGTCAATGAGATGATCACTTGGGATATGTTTCTACATGCTTTTTGTGAGTACTTCATTTCAAAACGCATGATAGATGAGAAGATAGTAGAGTTTCTTGATTTGACTCAAGAAATCAGGACTGTTCTCTAATACAGGGAGAAACTTACAAAGCTAGCCTATTATGCACCATTGATTGTGGGAGATGATGAGACTAAGGCCAAGAAGTTTTAGAGGGAATGTAGGCCTATCATCCGCATAAGGATGACATCAACTCAATTGAGGATCTTTTTTAAGGTTGTTGAAACAACAAGGTTGGTTCAGAAGGATTGTTATGAGCTCTCAAAGAGCTAAGATAGGGGCCTAAAGCATCCTCAGTCAGGGGGGCCGAGGAGAGGTTAGTTCATGGATAGAGCTGATAAGGGGAAGATGGCGAGGGTGATTGGGTCCAAGGCACCGTGCCCGAGATACAGTCGAGTACACTATGGCTTATGATTTTGAGAAACTAGTGCTTACTTCAAGGTTAAGTTGGTCACATGATACATGACTATCCCACGTGGAAGAAGGATCAGGCCGCCAAGCTTGAGGAGGAGAAGCGGAAGGCTAGAGTTCTAGGACACGTGTACGCCATTACAGAGCAAGATGCCTAGGCATCCGAGTATGTTACCACAAGTATACTTTCTTTATTTTGTCATGATGCACCAAACTTGATTGACCCAAGATATACCCATTCTTTTATTGCTTGTCACTACATGAGACATGCCAATTCTTTGCTCGAGTTGTTAGATTTTGTGTTGACCGTTTCTACACCATTAGGAAAGACCATGCTAGTCTAATTGGTGTATAAGTCTTGAATATTCAAGATTGGGGATAGAGAGTCGTTTATGGATTTGATTCTACTTGACAAGGAAGATTTTGATTTGATATTGGGAATGGATTGGTTGGCAACACACAATGCCACTATCCATTATTACTCGAAGGAGGTTGTAACACCTTGCAGTGCAATTAAAAGGAAAAATATAATTTAACACATGAAAGGGTAAAATTTTCATTGCACATGTTTTATACAGACTTTACAATGATTTAGGAACCCTTTGGACCAAGTTAGAAGTGTAGAACCCAAGTTTGACATCGAACCCGTCAAGTTTGAAGGTTATCTTGATGACATATTTGAGGAGACTTCATGGGTGCACTGACACCAATCCCGAGTGAATTAGAGTGTAATCCATATACCTTTGGAAATCACTTGAAGTATATTTGCTAATGCCTCAAATGGTTTGTAATTTAGAGTTTTGTAGAAAAAGTTATGCCTATTTTCCTACAGGTGGTCAGTGTAGAATTTTTCTAATCGATCATGGATCTCATGATTGATCACAAAATCATGATTTTGGCTTGATTGATCACAAAACAAGGGGCCAAGCCCTCAGGTGGTTTATGAATGGTCCATGATTGATCACTAATCTCATGATAGACCATGCCTAGAAATGCTGAAATTCCAGAAATTACGATTTTTACTAATTTTATGACTTGGTTTGCTCCTATTTTACCTCCACACAAGTGGGATATTGTTTGTGATGACTTGTAACCACTATATGACCTCATTTTGGTCTATTATACCTCTTAGAACATAGAAAAGAAGAGAGAGAGAGAGAATTGGGAGATTTGAGAAGGAAAGAGAACAAATTCTTCCCTAATTTGTTAAGTTTAACCAAATCTTTGAAACATTTGCTAGATTAAGTTATTTTTCTCCTCGATTATCTTAGTTTCATTAATTTTATGTTTGATCTACTCTAATATTATAGAGAAAGGTGATTTGAAGAAGTGAAGTGAAGGTTCATTTACTTAGAAGCTTTTTTATTGAACTTTGGTAAGTAAATCTTGCTTACTATGGGTGATGTGATGTGTTTTCCCTCTTTGATTTTTAGATGGTGTGATGTTATGCATTGAACCCTTAAGATTATTTTTTAATATTTGAATTCAACCCATTGAACCATGCTAGATCTATGAATCTTAGTTTTTTTACTATGTATATTGCTCTTTATGCTTAATAAAGCCCATTTCTCATTGGAATCTCTGAAAATTCTGTGGATCTATGCTTTAAATCATTGAATCTTGTTTGTTTTTTAGATCTACACCTATTTTGTGAAATATCATTATTCTTAAACATTTTCTGGACTATTTTCTTTCATTTAATCCCTTAGATTATATGAAATCTAAATTTTCTCCATGTGAACCTTTGAAAATCTGTGTGAAACTGTGAATCTTTCAAGACCTACACTACCAATGATCATTTTGAAAGGTAATCTTTTTTCACCCCTTTGTTTGGAACACTAGAAGTGATGTTAATTTGGATGATCTCTACAATTAGAAAATCATGTAAACTTTTGAATTTCTGTAAATATGTGTTGAACTCATTGATTCTATTGATCTTTATGCTTCCTATGTGATTATATGAAGCATGTGAATCATTGAATCTGAATTTTTCTACTTGAATCATTAAATTGTGTAGATTCTTAATGAATTATTGTGACTATAATCTTAAGAATATCGAATCATGTGCTAACATTGAACCTAAGTGAACTATATGCCTTTGAAATGATTGAATCGTGGCAATGTTATGCCTATGTTTTATACATTATAGAAATATTCCGATTATTGAAACTGTGTGAACTTTCGAACATATTGACGTGAAACCTACTGGACTTCGAACCTTTGACTCATTTTAGGTCCCGTTAAAGGGCTAAGTGTGATCATTGATTATGTAGGCCTTGACACCGAGCTAAGTGTGTCCTTGATTATTTGGGCCTACTCACAAGACTAAGTATGAGAAAGTACTTCGTACATGCTCTTTGGCTCACAGATATTGGCCCTACTTCTAGGATTAAATAGAAGATCAAGACCTTACCCTTAGGGTTATAACAAGGATATTGGCCCTACTTGTTAGGTTTGGCACGAGATCAAGACCTTATCCGTGGGGTTGGCCAAAGCATTGAATATTTTGCATTGAACCTTTTGATATCAAACATTGAACCTTTTGGACATCAAACTTTGGACCCTTCGAATATTGATCCATGTGAACTCTGAATACTTCAAATATTGAACTTTGAACACTTTGAATCTTTGAACTCTGAATACTAATGAAATTGAGCTCCAAACACTTTGAACCATGTGAACTTTGAAACCTTTTGAAATAGTGAACTTTGAATACTCCAAAATTTTGAACATCGGGTCTTTTGAGAATAACATAAGTCATTGAACTTGTGAGCTGTGATCTTCACATTGAATTATTATTTGAACTTAGAATTTTGTATTAGACTTTAACTTTGTTTGACATTTGGCTATTGTTATGTTTATACTAACATGATTATGCTCATTTCTCCGATCTCTATTCAATTTTATATCTACCTTTGAGCATGCTAGTACTTAGAATCATGCTTCATTTCATATGATCAATAGTCGACTAGATTTCTTACAGGTTGGGACTTACCCAGCCATTTTTTTTCAGACTGACTATGACTACGGGTTCTCCACTCTAGGGACTTGGTACTATGATATCAGCCATTCCTCTTTGGTTCATAGTACTTTGCTATTGATTGTACTTTAGACCACCATATTGTGGATTTTATTGAGAGGTTGTATATTCTATTTTCCCTTTGTTTATGGCTTGGGTGAGAAGGCACCCTACTGATGTAGACTGTTGACTTCTACATTATGTGGATGTGTTAGTACTATTTTGGTTTGATATTGGAGATTTTATCATTTACCACCCGCTACAATTATTGATTATTGGACTATTGTGATTTATATGATATTGATGTATACTTCTACAATTATCGAATTATAGGTATAAATACACTTCTATAAATTAATGGCTATTGAACTATGAATTTATAGTTATTGAATTATGAACATCGACTTATGAACATTGAATTTTGAATCAATGGAAAAGTAACGAATCTAAATCCAGGGAGAATATGGACCCTATATTCGAGCCCGGGTTCAGGGGCATTATAGGTTAGTATTAGAGCAGCCAGGTTTGGATTCTGTAGAATCTTAAGGTTTAGATTCTGTAGACTTATGTAATGACTTGAAGTTTGGCTTTTCTACAGATTTGGAAGTCTGTAGACTATATTGGATATGTAATTAAGTGAATGTTTAGAGCTGAAAGGAAGATAAAATGGAAAACAGTAGAATATCTTAGAGAATTAAGTTTAGACTATATTGCATTGATGATTGATCTTATATTTAAGGATTTTACTTAGAACTATACTTGAGGATTTAGGATATTAGTTGATTCTTTCCATTTATTAGGATTCTTTATGATTCTAAGTGTGTTATTGCTTAGTTTTAGGTATGAGATCCTGGATATTCTCAAAATGGATCCTTAAGAGGGGTGAATAGGATCCTCAGACTTATTTAAAATAATTTATTCACCCTTTTTATGATTTACTTAATTTTATTTTAATTAATTATGTAGCAAAAATTCTTTTAATTAAGTAAATCACTTTTCTATAAACTTATCATAGACCACGGGACTCTGTTATGGGCTATGGGATTAACAGAGCGGGAGTAGAGCTGATAAATTCCCTAAGGTTTTTAAGTTTATATTTTAATTTAAACCTTAGTTAAAGTCACTTCATGTGTTGGGCTACTTTAAATAATCACAATAAGCATGAATAGTCAATAAAGAGAAAATAGAACCAAACCACAACACCACAAAGTTATAGTGGCTCGGCCCTCTAGCCTTTGTCCACTCTTCAACTGGCTCCTCTGAACCTATTTAATTTTTATTAATAGTTCTCTAACTATTATAGGAAAATTTAATAAACAAAAATTTACTTACAAGTAATAGAGAATCCACTTCCTCGTAAGTGCGCTCCCAATGACTCCGATGGGTTCGCTTCGTCCAGTGACTCTCCTGGACTAACTCGCACTTGGTGACTTTGACAAGTGCTTCACATACACGTCTTTGGTGACTCTGGTGAAGGTTGAGAATCTGTCTTCGGTGACTCTGGCAAAGGCTACGAACTTTTTGAAGATGTAGGTAATCTTCTTGCTTCGGGATGCCTCTTTTATAGGCAAATTTTTACTATTTGGAACCAACTTCTTTAGCTTCCAACGAGTATAACTAAGTGATTTGGGAAGATCTTGTAAGACCTTGAAATGGCTTAACTATGAATACAAATTCTCAAAGTCACAGGCCAACAACATGGATTTAAGTCATAGGCTTTTTATGTTTCTCTCTAACTCTCCTTTCAACAAGATTTGACTATATGATCAATCATGAGAGTTCTCAATCTTTCTTAGGGCTCAAAGACCCTTTTTATATAGATTAAGAAGTGTACAAGTTGTCCCCCAATAGCTAGTGGCCATAACGTTCAAAAATATAGTTGTTAGACACTTTAAATTTGAAAATTTTGAATTTCTCACCTAGGACCAGTCCTAAAAAGCTGGGATAGGTCCTGGTGCTTATGCATTGTTCATGACTGGTCCTGGAAAGTTGGGATAGGTCCTGGTGCTTTGTCATTGTTTATGACTGGTCCTGGGTGTCTATGATCGATCTTGGAGGCTGTAACCTATCCCAAAAAGCCAGGATCGGTCCCTAGGTCCTGTTAAGCTCATATTCAGGTTTTTGACCCATTTTCCCAATTTTGTGGTCTTTTTTATTTTGGGCTTCTTCCCTTGAACTTGGGTCCATGTTATACACATATTTTTATGTGTGTTTTTTTCTATTCAGATTAACCTGTGGTCAGCTTACCAACTTTCCTATTTTTACCTTTAAGTTCCCGATGTTGGCTTCCTTGAGATAGCTAGCACTTGAGACTTGGGATTCTTCCATGATGCTTGAGTCTCTTTAGTATGGTCATTCCTACTTCAAGTCCATCTTCTTGGTTCTTTTCTGGACTCTAAACTTTGGACTTACATAAGTATACAAATTACATAATAAAGTCCTATACACATGACCGCTACATGGACTCACATTGTTTTGTGCATGGACATTGATAATACATAAAACCTAATAGATGCCACCAAAGATGTGTACTAGAGGTACATCCTCTACTTCAACACCTGAGAGAGATCCCTTTGAGGATATATTGGGAGCTATTCATGGCCCAGCTAAGGTTATGAAGGAACATATCACCAACGAAATAAAAACCACATGATTGACCATTTTCAACGGATGAAGCCACTAGAGTTTAGAGGAACCACATGCCCCATGGAGGCTGAGTCTTGGTTGATGCCAGCTTGGAGAGATTTTTGGAGTTATTGGCTAGATAGATGATCAACATGTCTCATTGGCCACATCCATGATGAAGGGTGAGGCCAAACATTGGTGGAACACCTTAAGGGACACTCTTGTGGGAGAGTATGATGAGCCCCCCCACTTGTGAGGCATTTCTTGAGGTGTTTAGGGATTATTACTTTTCACTCAGTGTTCGCAAGGAGAAGGAGTTGGAATTCATTGAACTTATCTAGGGCAAATGACAACATTATAGTACAAAGCTAAATTTATGGAATTGGCCCGTTTTGCTCCACAGATTGTTGCTAATGAAGCCATGAAGGTACAAAAATTTCAGCGAGGCATTAGGACTAGCATTCACACCCGTATGTTTGTGTTACGATTAAATAGCTTGATGCATGTGGTTTAGACTGCTCACATTATCGAGCATGAGAGCGATGAGATGCATAGATTCCATGACAAGGGCAAGAAAAGAGATGTGATGGTGGCACCTCATCGAGGTGAGTTTGCTCAAATAGAACACCAAAGGAGGACAGAACTTAAGCCGAGGACACCTATGACTACATGTAGTAGAGTCGGTAAAACTCACTTTGGCCCATGTTGATAGGAAACTAGCACTTGCTTCAAGTGCATGATAGCTGGACACATGATCAGAGATTGTTCACTTTTTCCAGTCGGAGACGATAAGAGGTTAAGAGTTCAAGGAAAATTTTATGCAGTTACTAAGTAGGATGTAGAGGTTTCCAGGACTATCGTGGTAGGTATACTCTAGTTGTACTCTTGAGATGCACGTGCCTTAATTAATCCCGGATCCACACATTCTATTATTGCACATGATTTCGTACAACATGCTGACACTACACCTGTGCACATAGATTATCTCTTAATTGTTTCTACTCCATTGGGCAAGCTTATGTTGCCAAAACTTGTGTGTAAGACTTGTACACTTAGAATTGGGATAGGGAGTTGACTGTCGACTTTATATTGTTAGACCTTGATGACTTTGATATCATTTTGGGAATGAACTTCTTAGCTTTTTACCATGCCACAGTCCATTGTTACACCAAAGAAGTGGTATTTTAAATACCAGACCAAGTAGAGATCTCCTTTCAAGGGACCAAGAAAGAGTCATTTCAATGTTTGATCTCGGCTATTCAAGCTAAGAACATACTCTATAAGGGAGGACAAGGCTATCTAGCTTATTTCATGGAAAACCAAAACAATGACTTAACAGTAAAGAATGTACCAGTTTTAAAGGAGTTCATGGATGTATTTTCTAAAGATCTACTTGATCTACCCCTAGATCGTGAGATTGAATTCATGATTGACTTAGTTCCAAGCACTAGACCAATTCTGTAGCTCCATACTTGATGGCACCGGCAAAGGTCAAGGAGCCTAAGGTATAATTACAAGAGCTTCTTGACAAGGGTTTTGTAAGACCTAGTGTGTTGCCATGGGGTGCACCAGTGTTGTTTGTGAAGAAGAAAGATGGAACAATGCAGTTGTGTATTAACTACTGATAGTTGAACAAGGTGACAATCAAGTATAAGTTCCCGTTCCTAAGGGTTGATAACTTGTTTAATTAACTTCAAGGAGCAATTGTATTTTTCAAGATTAATCTAAGGTCAAGATACCACCAATTGAAGGTAAGAGTTGAGGATATACCCAAAACCATATTTTGGACCTGTTATAGACACTACGAGTTTCTTGTGATGTCTTTTGGATTGACCAACGCACCTGCCGCTTTTATGGATTTGATGAATCGGGTGTTCAAGTCATTTTTGGACCATTTTGTGATTGTATTCCTTAATGACATCCTAGTTCATTCCAAGAACCATTAAGAACACTTGAGGATTGCTTTACAAACTTTAAGAGAGAACAAATTCTACGTTAAATTCAATAAGTGTGAGTTTTGGCTTAATTAAGTATCATTCTTGGGTCATGTTATTTCCAAGGACGACATTCTTGTTAACCCCAAGAAGGTTGAAGTTATGGGGATTTGGCCTAGACCAATGAGTGTGACTAAAATTCGTAGTTTATTGGGTTTGTCTAGTTATTACTTGAGATTTGTTGAGGGTTTCTCAAAGATTTTAAGACCGTTGATTAAGCTAACCTAGAAGTATATAAAGTTTGAATGAAACAACAACTATAAGAAGAGTTTTCAAGAGTTGAAGAATCATCTCGTATCTGCTCCAGTTCTTACACTACCTTTAGGCACAGAAGGATTTTTTGTCTATAGTGATCCCTCTAGGAAGGGCCTGGGTTGCGTGCTCATGCAACACAAGAAAGTGATTGCTTACATGTTAAGGCAACTTAAACAGTATGAGCAGAACTATCTCACTCATGACTTGGAGTTGATAGCCATGGTCTTTGTATTGAAAATATGGAGACACTACTTGTAGAATGAGACGTGAGAGATCTTCATAGACCACAAGAGGTTTAAATACATTTTCTCATAGAAGGAGCTAAACTTGAGGCAACGAAGATGGATGGAACTAATTAAGGATTATGATTGTACCATTAACTACTACCTTGAAAAAGCCAACGTGGTAGTTGATGTCATAAGTTGAAAGTCTTCTAGTTCACTCGTGTGTCTCAAAATAGAGAGGACTACCTTATTAAACAAACTGAAGGATTTGAATGCAGAACTCCAAGTGAAGGATCTTGATGTGTTATTCGCCCACTTGAAAGTGCATTCTACTTTGGTTGATCAAATCAAGAGAGCACAAGTTGATGATCCATCACTGATGAAGATTGTAGATGAGGTGAGGAATGGTGACAAGACCAATTTATCCATTCATGTTAATAGCACTTTAGAGATTTTGAACCAAATTTGTGTTTCCAATGTTGGGGAACTTAAAAGGAAAATTTTGGATGAAGCTCACAAGACCGCCTATACTATCCACCCTGGTAATACCAAAATGCACAAGGACCTGAAAGAGATGTATTAGTGGAACAATATGAAGAGAGAGTTAGCTAACTTCATTTCCAAGTGTTTAATGTGCCAACAAGTCAAGACTGAACACTAAAAGCTAGTAGGTACGCTACAACCACTCAACATTCTAGAATGGAAGTGGGAGCACATTTCCATGAATTTTGTAATGAGATTTCCCAAAACAAGCAAGGGCTATGATTTTATTTGGGTGATTGTTGATCGACTAACGAAGTCCATACACTTACCCATTTAGATATCTTATCCATTGAACCAATTGGCTAAACTTTATATTGATGAGATAGTGCAATTGCACAGCGTTCCAACTAGTATAGTCTCTGACCAAGACCCATGGTTTACTTCTCATTTTTTGGGAAAACTATAGGAAACCATGGGCACTAGACTGAATTTTAGCACTGCTTTCCACCTCCAGACCTATGGACAATCGGAAAAAACTATACAGACTCTCGAAAACATGCTATGAGCCTATGCAATTGACTTCAAAGGAGGTTAGGATACCCATTTGTAGCTAGTCAAGTTTTCCTATAATAACAATCACTAGGCTAGTATTCAAATGGTCCCATTTCAAGCCCTTTATGGGGGAACTTGAGTTTGAAACTGGTGATTTGTAATACCTAAGATTTTTTTTAAGCATTTTCATTATTTTTGTCTTTATGACAGAATTATAAACCTAAAAACATAAGAGAACTTTGAAATTATATGAAAAATAGTAAACCTCATAATTTTATTATGAAAAATATATCGAAAGAAAGGTCTCAAAGTCTAGATTCCAACACAACAAATGGTTAAAAAAAAGTCCTATAGAGAAAATTAAAGCCGTTTTAGTCTAGTGGCAAAATCGTAAATAACTTAAAAATCTGAAAATCATGTTTTTCGAAAGTTTTGAATGGAAATTTCTCCAAATTCAATTTAGACACCCTATATCTTTATAAGAACAACCTAATCTCAAACTACAAACCCTAGAAACTCATTAGAATCAAGGAAGGAAGAGAAAAGAAGGGATTTTAGAGATCTTTAAAAAAAAAGTTGGGGATTTTGAAAAAAAAGCTTGAAGAACAT
>JAOXJP010111078.1:0-14112 GCA_025762735.1 Platanus orientalis
TAGAAGGACTAGAGGAAGGCCAAAATTGACCTGGGTGGAGGTAGTAAAGAGGGACATGGCAGCTTATAATTTAACGGCAGATAAGGCCCTAAACAGAGCGGAATGGCGGAACAGGATTCGTGTAGCCGACCTCAAATAGTTGGGATAAGGCTGTTTGTTGTTGTTGTTGTTGTTGGAATTAAGATCCAATGCTCATGGGTTGAAGGTTCTTTTCTTCTTTTGTTTTAAGTTTCTTACAAAGTCAGTCAAAGATGTTTCGGCCTTGTGTATTTTCCTTCTAATTGTCCAATGCTCATGGATTGAAGGTTCTATTTTTCTTCTTCTGCTCTAATTTTCTTACAAAGTCTGTCAAATATGTTTCAGCCCTGTGTATTTTCTTTCTAATTACGACCTTGATTTAAGTGAATAATTTTATTCATCACAAAAAATAAAAATAAAATATAAAAGAATGATTTGCTTTAAGCATAAACATGTGAGATTTGTGAGCAATTGATTAAATCCTATGTCAAATGCGGCATAAACTATAATTGTGATTGATTTTTCAAAGCATAATAGCATAATTATGCAAGTTGTAAGGAGCATTTTGTTATTTGGGTATTTAATTATTTAATTAAATTGGATCTTGTTTGAAAACGGTATGCACCTGTCATTAACTCCTTACATATGCTTAGAAAACAATGAACTACTGCAAACTCACATATGGCAACAACATAGACTTGGCAAATAAAACATAGCGAAAGAGAGAACAAGAGAGAATAATTACACCTTCGCATCGTTGCGTACAAACTGAATACCATGCCCGGGATAAATAGTGGAGGAACAAAACCAACATTTCTCTAATCTCATTGTATGCCAGGTTCAGGTTCAACCTGATGCTTTGCAAAGGAAAAAAAATGTCATGCAAAGAAAAATAAAATTTTAATATAAACATGCTAATAACTGTTCCATCATAATACTTATTCCTAGTGAAATAAATAAGACAGAAGATCCACTCAAAAAATCTTCTATCATACAAAAATTCCAGTTGTTGTGAGTCTTGTAAGTAGTGAGTAATCCTTTCAACAAGAAAAAATAAAACCATATTGAACATGTAATCAACAACTCAAAAGGAACAGCCATGCATTACCAAACGTATTACATTTCACATAAAACTATACAGGGTTTCCTTACCTAATTCCCTATGGTTATCGATCATACTTTTTGTCATTTTCCATTCCTGTGACATCTAGCCAGAGAAATAAAATAGATTTACTGGTTTAGCCATTTTGTTTAAGACATTTTAGTTGAATTATTTGATGATTCTGATTCTATCCAACCTAACAATACTAAAAGCTTCATACGTTATATATGCTGAAGAGAATATCAAATTAGTTGAATAATATGATGATTGCGATTCTATGGAGCCTAACAATACTAAATGCTTCATATGTTATACATGCTGAAGAGAATATCAAACATGGACTGGAACAGCTGGTAAACTTGGGAACTGGACCCTAGGAGGCCGGTCCACCTATCAACACAGAAACCATCAAACGTAATAATAAATATTATGACCCATGTGACACAGGAGCAACTTCGATACTTTTTTAAGAGGAATAAATTAGACAATCATGGATGATTGTGTGGGGACGACCACTCGGACTACTCCATTTTCTTTATGATGTAACTGTTAATTGTGGAAAGTTTCATTCCAGCAACTTTTCCTTAACCCTAATTTTCGGGCATCAAAACATGACCGTTTAGCTTGATTTTGATATCATTAGAGGTTATTATCTTTCAAAGAAGACCATAATATCGCAAATCTAATGCGATTTCGGAGAGCCATGAACAAAACACTAACAGGGCATCATAATCTGACGCTATTCATGTGTGTGTGTGTGTGTGTTTTCAAGTTCTACTTTAATTAATCAAATGAAGAAAATATAGGGTGGGTGGCAGGTATGTAAGAGAATTTCTAAATTCTCTGAAGTCCAAGTCAATTAAAAGGTCAACTTAGGAAAATTGCTTTTTTTATGGGTAACATCAAAATTTTATTGAGAAAAAAAGATAAACTATACAAGTAAACAAGAATATACAATCAACCAAGATACATCATTTAGCAAGCAGGCATACAATCTCCTATGAATTATTCAGTTAGAAATCTGATTTCATGAATGAACTGAACTAAATATCATCACCCCCCACTCTTTCCACTCCCCCAGCTCACTACTACTTCCAAATCCTCCTCAACTAAGCATCCCTTAATCCCCCTACGACTAAGCTCACGCAAACCTTCAAGAAAACTTATCACTTCCACCTTAGTGGAGTCACACTAACCTGCAGTCCCACTCAACACAAATAACCTTACTTGAGCTGTCTCGAGCAATACAACTGAAACCCGTCGAACCTGGGTTCCCCATAGATGACCCCTCAAAATTCAATTTCAATAACCCATTAGGGGGAGAGGCCCACACCTTCAACTGAATTTGATCCCTGTGTCAGTAAGAGAGGACACAAGAGACCCAATATCTCATAAGGTCACTTGAGGACGTATCCTTGAATTCCAGTGATGTCATAACCCATGAACCCACCTCACATGTTATGGAGTCAATCACTTCCATCACTCATTTTCTTTTTATTTTAAAAAATTCCAAAGTTTCTCTCTTTCCATATCCCCCATAAAATTCCATGAAATAAAGCTTCCAAAAAAAAGTTTTGCTTTTGCACCTAAAGCACCACAACTCCATTGAGATATCAAATCCCTAGGGGACTCCGGTATCACCCACTCTTAAGAATTATGTGTGTGTGTGTGTGTGTTTTCAAGTTCTACTTTTATTAATCAAATGAAAAGGATATATGCTGGGTGGCAGCTATGTAAGAGAATTTCTAAATTCTCTCAAGAAAGTCAAACATGGGAAAATTTATACTTTCTCTCAATGACAAGTCCTATTTTGAGAAGTTACTAATTCTCTCAAACTTAAGTTCTATTTTTTGAGTAGGAAGTTCTAATTGATTCAACTAGTTTAAGGATGTTTTAATTTAATTCCTAATTACTGTTCTTAGGAGTTTTTATGGCTATATAAAGCCATAGGGACATCTGGCTTGTACATTGGAATGTGATTATTGAAGTTGGTGCTTCTCTTCTCCTTATCAGTTGTACAGCTGAGTTGTTACCCCTTTCTTCTCTCTTTTCTCTTCTCTAAATTTTCTGTTTATCCCTTAATACTTCATCACGTGTGGAGATTTATTTATTGTGTAGTGGATCTAAAAGGAGATTTGATCGTTGTTATTTGTTTACAACAGATTAAACCAAGTGAAGTATTGATGTATTAAATTTACTCATCTTCAATATTGTAACTGAGTTAAGTTTCTGACAAAACCAATGGAGTCGAGTGGTTTATTTGTAGGGGTTACTGATATTGCTTTTGTATGCAATTCTGGGATTATTTGGTACATTGATCAAACTACCCTCCCATAAAATTACATTACAGTCTGTAAACTCTTGCTATAATTTTCACCTTTAGTTGACCAGACTAATTTTCTGCCTCTGTTTTAGGGCTACAGAATTATTTCATACTTTTCCGACCATTTAGTGGACTTAATTTACACTGTACTGCATGGAATCTAAGGGAATTGATTGTCTATAATTTATGTCCATGACCTGCTGGATTTACAATCTCCTGAGATCTTCTTGCATTAATTTGGTAACAAAGATGGTGACTAATAGTGAATTGCATATTCAATTGATAGTGTAATGGATTCCCTGCATACTGAGTTTATAATACCCATGGACAATGTTT
Organism: Platanus orientalis; assembly: GCA_025762735.1. Taxonomy (NCBI): domain Eukaryota; kingdom Viridiplantae; phylum Streptophyta; class Magnoliopsida; order Proteales; family Platanaceae; genus Platanus; species Platanus orientalis. The sequence continues at coordinate 3,780 of JAOXJP010111078.1, forward strand.
TTTTTTTAAATAAGGTAAGATTTATATGAGAAAAAAAACCCAAAAGGGCAGCACGAGGAGTACAACCCGGCAACAGAGCTAACAGAACACCATATGCTCCCACTCAAACATCCACTCACTAAATTTTACATTGAGGAACTCTGAAAGGTGAGATGTTGAAGAAAAGAGAAGAGCCAAAGCAGAATCTGGTAGCTTAAATGGGTCAATACCCACATCCTCAAAGATATGATTGTTGCAAGCTTTCCAAATGGTCCAGCAAACAATGGCAGGGACAGCGAACCACAGAACCTTTCCTTTGGGGATAGATCAATTAGCCTCACACCATTCCACATTTTCAACACATTATCCATGTTTTCCAGCATAACCCAGGGCCTGCGGAATCTATTCAAGAAAGAATGCCAAATTGGAAAAACCACCGGGTAAAAGATAAACAAATGTGAGATGCTCTCACAACTCTTCATGCATTGGCAACAACGACTGGCCAAGTGGAAACCTCGTGCCATGAGATTTTCTAGAGTTAGGATCCTGTCCCAGAAGATAAGCCAAATAAAAAAGCAAGCTTTTGAAGGAATCCTTGACTGCCATACCACATTCATAGGGATCATCCCTAGACCTTGAGGACGAAAGAAGCTGAAACAGGACTTAACAGAAAATTTCCCCAAGTAATCAGGCAACCATAATCAGCTGTCTTCATCATTCTCATTCCCCAAGAAGCACCCATCTAGAAGGGAGGTGAGATTTGCAGCATTTTCCATTTCCCAATCAATTAAAGGCCTTCTTAAGTGAAGATTGCAAGCTACACTACCCTCATGTTGAACCAACTGATCCCTTACCAAGCCCTCTTTTAGGCAAGTAAGGGAAAAGATCGAAGGAAAAGCCTCTTTAAGCGAAGACTAGAGGGGCCACACCAAACATCACCCCAAAACTGAAGACTATCTCCTTTCCCCACCTTGAAAAAGATCAAGTCCATGAAATCTTCATAGCTCGAGGCAATCCCTTTCCATTAACCACACCCATGAGGGCCCAAAGGAAACTCACTCGTCCAACCATGGATGAAGTTCCCTATTTGGCTGCAACAACTTTTCTCCATATCGCCTCTTTTTCTTATCCGAACGTCCAAAGCCAATTCATAAGCAAAGCTTGATTCATTAACTTTAAAGGTTTAATGCCCAATCCCCCTTCCTCCATGGAGCAACAAACCACTGGCCAACTAATTAAATGAATTTTAGCCTTCAAATCAAAAAAGCTCCACAGGAATCTCCTTGAACTCTTTTCAATGGTCTGCAATACAGAGTTGGGCACCATGAACAGAGACACTAGATATAAAGGAATGTTTGAAAGGACACTTTTGATGAGTGTTAGCTTACCGGCTTTAGATAATACTCAGCTTTCCACCCCACCAACAGACATTCCACCTTTTCAATGATCGGGTTCCACGCCGAAATAGATTTATATTTGGCCACCAAGGTTAGACCCAAATAAGGGTAGAGAAGCATATCAATGGAGCAACACATGAGGAACATTTCCAACTACAATCAGTTTACTCTTACTTAGATTCACTTTGAGACCCAACACTACCTTAAACATAAGAAGCACACATCTTAAGTTTTGCACCTACTCCATCTTAGCCTGTAAGATAAGCGAGTCATCCGCAAATTGGACTAGAGGAATAGGGGGCACCTCATGCCCTAAAACAACAACTCCTTAACAAACCACAATCCGAAGCCTTTGAAACTAAGTGACTGAGAGCTTCCATGACTAGATTGAAAAAGCAAAGGAGAGAGAGGATCTCCTTGATGGATACCCTACTAGCCCTGAAAAAGCCTTTAGAACACCAATTTAGAAGGACAGAAAAGGAAGCAGAAGATATACAAACTTATACCCAATTCCACCATTTCCTTCCAAACCCTATCTTCTCCCGCACATCATCTAAAAATGCCCAGTTCACATGGTCATAAGCTTTTACCATGTCCACCTTACAAAGGATTCCTTGCACTCTGGCTTTATACCATGCATCAATACACTTGTTGGAAATTAGAAAGCAGTCCAAAATTTGCCTACTCCTTATAAAAGCATTATGCGAAAGGAGAAATGACATCATCCATCACCTCTCCCAGTCTTCTGGCCATCAATTTTGCAAGAAGTTTGTAAAAACTTCCAAGCAAACTGATGGGAGGAAACTCCTTTAATTCAGCAGCCCTTCTCTTTTTGGGAAGTAAGAAAATGAAAATGGCATTAAGGCTTCTACACAAAGAGACTTTGCTATGGAATTCCCTCCAACACTTTCATTACATCATCCCTGATAACCGACCAAAACTCCTTAAAGAATTTCATGGGAACCCATCCGGCCCTAGAGCCCTGTCATCATTTAAGCTCTTAAGCACAACAAGAGTCTCTTATTCTGAAAAAAGCTGTTCAAACCACATCATCTCTTCTTCCGAAATAGTCTTAAATCCAACTATTTCTAGCGTTGGTATGTTTGGAATCAGTTCCTTAAATAATTTCAGGAAAAAAAAGCTTGAAATGTGGCCCACAATAGCCTCTCTATGAAAAACCCACTCTCTGTCCACTAGAAGACCTTTAATTTCATTACTTTTGGCTCTAGCATTAACCATTTTATGAAAAAACTTTGCGTTGTTGTCCCCTTCTCTTAACCATGCAATGCGATATTTGTGGCGCTAACTAATTTCCTCTCTTTTTACCCATTTATTATATTCCTTCTTCATCTCTTCTCTATTTGCTCTGCTATGAGCTCATTTGGGAGGCTGCCTTTTTGCTCCACACCATCCATGTTCTGCAAACATCTAGACTTATGCCCCTCAATTTTGTCATACACCTCTTTGTTCCACTTCCTTATCATCCCTTTCAAGGCTTTATGCTTTTGACCCAGAATATAACTCACAATGCCTTCAAATTTAAACTCTGCCACCAGGATGCCACACGGTGCTTAAAATCTTCTACATCTAGCCACATTAACCCAAACCAAAACGGTGACAAGCCCGGGCACCTCTATGGTCAAAATCGGCTTTGGGATTTCCAGTTGAGTTGTCTGAGAGAAGTAATCTTCCCATGAATTCGAGAGAAAAAAATCTATCAATACGGCTCATCAATGGGATCACTTGGTTTGAAGACCAAATGAATTCAGCCCTAAGTAAAGGAGGATCAATAAGACCTTCATCATCAATGAAATCAGAGAAATTTCTCATTGTAGAGTTTAGGTAATTGTAGCATTTTCCCTCAGAAGGGAATCAAATCACATTCCAATCACCACCCAAGCACCACAGATCCAACCATCATCAGAATGGGACCCATAAACTCACGTCAAGGTCCAAACAAAAGAGTCCTCCACATTCTTACATCTTACAGAAATAGAAAAACAATCAATCCAGTGCTCCATTACTCCGAGAAAGTCCCTATTACATGCAATCAAAATACCATAAGAGAATGATTAGCATTCTTATTAATAAAATCCCAATTCTTTCTTCCCCATATGTCAAGCTACTACTTTCTCCCAAACTTAGCCAATTTGATTTCAAAGAGAATCAACACATCCTCTATCCACCTTCACATAGACATCCTTCACACACCACCTCTTCTACTACTCCCCCAGACCCCTAACATTCCAACTCATTATGGTCATCTTCATGAGGAACATTTTGAGAATTTAAATCCCCACTCTCTCAATTAATTGAGGACTTCTATCTTTTAAGTTCATTTGATCCTCGACAACGTGTACTACCCCTAGAATTCAACTTTTTGTTGGAAAAGGAGCTTCAACATCTCCTTCGCTCAATATCCTAGAATAACTCCTCAACTTTTTATCCAATCCCCTTAAAAGAGACCCCCAATTTCCAAATGAGGTCCATCACACTCCTTATAACCCAATCTTATGATTCAAGGGAAGGGAGCATGAAAATCTGGTTAAGCACAAGAGCCCCACAATCGCCTCTCACAATAATCCATCTGGATGGAACCAGGCTCGACCCCTAAAAATCTCTCCATATCTTTGAACACATCTGAGATCCCTTTCCCCTCTAACCCACACGATCACCCCATTTTAGATTGGAGGTTTTTTGTTACAACTTCCAACCAGGGCCTATCCATGCTAAAGTCACTAAAGACGCTTTTCTTCATCACAAGCAGAGGCTCCAACATGACGTTGCAGTTATCAATGGCTAGCTGAAACTCTTCCAAAAGATTAACCCTTCCCCACGATCGCATCTCATCAACAGGAGTTGGGCAACCAGACTCACCACAAGAAAAGAGACTAGACTCGTTGTACAACTCCAAGGCATTTGATTCCACCATCACCCTCTTTCCTTTTCCTTTAAAGCCAACGACCCTATTCTTTTGCTGCCATGGTGACTCGCCCTCTTTTATCACAATACCATTCCTTCTCTTTGAGGTTTGATTTCTGTCTTTCCCTCTAAGGTCATCATCTTCTTTTGTCACAAGGATATCCTTCCTTGAAACTCTTCATCGAGACCACCTGAGAAGAAGAGTGAAAAAAATCCCTAAAGCCAGAGGGCCTGTCTACTTCAAGGTTGGCCTTGGCCTTAAAGAACAATCAACTCTTGTTGACTTTATCGTATGTGGGCTTATGGCACGCGAAATCACGGCCCAGGAATTTCGGTTGGGCCCATGATTTAACTTCACTTATATTATGGTCCACCCAACTGGCTTGATCTCCCCTAGTTTGCCCAACTTGGTTATCTAATGTCTTCTCCTTTCCCGCTTTCAAATACACCCAAGGCATTGCCCTAGAATTTCTCCTATCAATGGTCTACATCCAAGGAAGCTTCTTTTGCTTCCAATTTGATTTTAAATTTCTGACCGTTTTCCATTGCGTGTCTGACATTGAAAGTTTGTACCTAACAAAAAGCAGAAACTCCCCCTCCGCAGTTGACACATCGTCATTCCCCTAACCACGACTCCCTTTATCACCGGAGACAAGATCAGTAGCGAAATCTTGCATCCCACCGCCATCTTTTCAGTCAATTTTAGAGCCCTTTATTTACTCCTTTCTCACCTTCTCTGATTAGTTCCATGGGTATCACCATACAGAGTACCCCTAGAAGAATCACCATGTCAGTGGAATACATGTATCAGGCGAGCCAACTTTGCCTTCCATATGATGAGCTAAAACAATCTCTCTCTATCATTGAAAAAAACACTTGAAGGGATTTGTTTCTACTTCACCAAGACCTGGACCCATTCCGCCGATGATATTTCTACCACTCTCATATGAACGAAACCAACATAAGCGTCACCTATGGCTTTGAAAACCGACACACACCATAGATGCAGGGGTAAGCCAAAGACTCTTATCCATAACCCTTTCTCCACCGAACCGAAACCATCATAACCAGCATGTGGGTGCCACACGTCCATTAAGAGAAACAACCCCCCCCCCCGCGCTCCTTCCCTTCCTTCAACAACCTATTTGCCTCCAGTTCTGATAGGAACATCAGAAGCAAAAGGACTGTTGGGGATAGCTTTAATTCGGAACTCGTCGATAATTTTCCAAAATTTCTTGCACCATTGAGCCAAGGCATAGAGATTCTGCACTTCACCTATAATCTTTGCAACAAGGCAGAATCCCATTTGCTTCAGCCTCCCTTAGGACTCTGCCTTGTCCAACAAAATTACTCTGTTCTAACCCACCTTTGACAGAGTAACGTCACAACTCTGGGGGCATTTACCATCGCCTTTAACCATTTAAACGAAAGAAGGAGCTGTCTCTACCTTCTGCAGCCCAGAGCTATGAGTTGGATTATCGTTAGGGACAGGTTCCCTTCTCTGAGTTGAAACAAGCCCCCCTCCCAATGCAGGACAGGATCTCTAAATCCATGGAGGACCCTTTGCAAAAAAAATTCAGCCTTGATTTGCTCATTCCGGCACCATTCCCTCAATACCCGACTTGGGAAATTGCTTCCTCTGGGATTCAACAATTAACAACCCAGAGCTATTGGGTATTCTCAATGAATTTTGAGTTGAACCGAGTACTAATGATAAAACTTTGACTAACTCGTACAGCAAGTCCAACAACTAACAACTAGTAATGAAAAAAAGCCACACGCTAATAATGGGAGCACTTCTACAGTAGCTAGAATCAACTTATTTTCTCCTAAGATTTCTCAATTTTATGACCGAGATTATAATAATAAAGTTGAGGTACCCAAATTCAATAGAGAGAGAGAGAGAGAACATTCATTACTAGAGTACAAATTCTTTTTTATCATTCAAATTAGATTATTTTATTTTATGAGTGAAAAATAGCTTTTGTGGATTCCACCATGCCGTTAATGGTGGATTCCATCAGATAGTTAAGGTGGATTCATTGGACCACTCTTTCTTTTTTCTTCTTCTTCTTCTTCTTATCTTCTTTGACTATCTTTTTCATTGAAGCCACCACTATTCCTTATAGTTCAGTAGTAGATTCCTTAAATCCCTAGGTTATCTTACATCAGTTGGTATTAATTCCATCCTTTTTTGGATTGATGGTTGAATTTATACACAAGTGTGGTCGATGAAATCAGTGGGTATTGATTGTTCTTAAGCGTGTGCCCAAAACCCGTGGGATTTACAATCTCTTGAGATTGTCCTGCATCACCATGTGAACCAGACAGTTTTTATTTCTTCTTTTTGATGAATAACTTGAACTTTATCAAAAGGAGGAAGAAAAGGAATACTACAAACAGAAAGAAAAGATAGGGGAAGAGGGAGAAAGAATGAAAGAAATAGATAACCCCCCAAAAAACCACTACATAGTGGAATCACCAAAATGGCACCTTGTATATATGGTATCCCTATGCACCACCCCCTCTTAGCTAGGCCATCCGCAGTTGAGTTAGCCTCTCTTGTAATCCAAAGGAATGAAATGTTCAAGGATGTAGCAAGAGAAAGAGCTTCCTTCACAATATGAGCAAGCCTCCAAGGAGCCTTTCTACCCCTTTTCAACCAACCGATAAATGGCTGAATCTCCCTCCACAACCAAACAATGACGACCCAATGAGTGAAACAACTGCAGTCCAAAGAGTAATGCCTTAATCCCTGCAACAACAACAACTGCAGTCCACAGAGTAATGCCTTGATCCCTGCAACAACGGCATCCCATATCCCCCAACGACCCAGAATATGCTTGAATGCATGTATGCAGGCATCTCTGAGAATACCACCAAGAAATAAAGAGGATTAAAAAGATCTCACACTTGCGGTATCATTTTAGTGTTTAGTGAGAAGCTACCTATGAATAAAAATAGCAAAGCTGAAAAGGGTTGTAACGTTTGTGTGCTGAAGTTAAAGAGCCTGCCTCTGTAATGTCTCCCCTCCCAACAAGTTCAATCATGGGGCAGTGACACTCCTTCCGTACTATAGACAACGGGAGATTTTGATGAACCTTAGCCTAAAAGAAATTGGTGGGCCAGAAAAGATGCAACCACAAAGCCCCAATCAAAGAGGAGGGTGGGTTGTTCTTCAACTTCAATGATATTGATAGTTTGCTTGCTTCACTGACATGTTTGAACCCCCAAACCAAAATGTGGAAATTGCAGTGCCAGAAGTGTCTGGAGATTGTCCTCTGTTTTTTGGCTCAAACAGAAAGCGAAAGAGGATGGGAAAGACCTCACAGTTAGAAAGATAAATCAAAGACTGCTTTAGATACATTATACGAAAAGCGCAGAATTTTAACCCCAAAAAAAAGTCAGCAAAACAAAATCGTAGATGAAAAGTAGAACCAAACATCCAGTTTCCGTAGCTCCAAAACGAAACGTTTCGACCCAAGTTAATAAGTATAATCACATATACGCAATTTATAACTATAATAGCAAAAGTCTCAGCAAAACATAAAAATTACACAGCAATCCATCAAATACAAAGAGAAAGACAGCAGATAGGCAATCTTAGCAATCAAAAACCCTAATTTCCGAAAACAAAAAAATAAATAATCAAAATCTCAATCGAGACTTACCTTCAGTAGTTTAAAGTTCAAACTTCAAAAAGAAAGACCGGGGGGAAGAACGTATTGTCGGCTTTTGATGGGTTTACGATCACCTTCAAGCTGGAAAATAAGAAGAAGAAACCTTGATAATGAGGAGAAAGAACAAAATAAAACAAGAAAGGAACACCATAATCGAACCCAGTGGAGCCACCCATTAATCGTTTTGATGAGTTCAATCATCAACTTGAAGCTCAGAATCTTTTTCAAGAATATGACCAAGGAAAAACATAGGCAACAAATCAAGACTCACCTCCAAGCTCCAAACAGTTCAACGAGAACGCCGACGAGGAGGGCTCTAGAAAAGGTTTTCTCGCTTTGGGTCTAGGTTTTGTGCGTGAGCGTGTGGGTGTGCGTGTTTTAGTGATGTGCAAAGACCTGCCTGGCAAATTTTTCCGTAGCTTTTTGTAGCGTAAACAAAAGCAGGGTTTGGTTTAGGGCTGCAAATCGAGCCGGGTCCAGTTGGGCTTAGGTCATCCCAAGGACCCCTGCCCAGACTCTGCCCGAGCCCGACCTGGCCCAAAGACCCCTGCCCAAACTCGACCCAACCTTAAAAAGTTGGGCTTCGGGCCGAGTTTGGGCCCAAGTCACCGGTCTCTAGCCCACCAGAGATGTGAGGACTGCAATCAGGCCATCAATGAGAGAAACTGAGAAGAAAGAGTGAGAGGTTGAGAGAGAAGAGAGAGAGGAGATGAGAGAGAGAAAGAGAGACGTACGTGTAGCCAGTCACTTGTCCGCCAAAGAACGAACCTATGGAGGGAGGTGATGGCTGCAATCGGGGTTGAGAGAAGAGAGGGTGAGAGTCGACTGGGAGGAGAATAAAATTGGTTTTAGGTTTTTTAGGGTTTAACACATAGACCGCTAGATGGATTTTAATTAAATCTTAGTAGATATTTGGGTCGGGTTTGGCCTATTAATAAATATTAGATATTAGGGCCTGGCTGGATTCAGGTTTGGGCTTTTTTACCTATGTCCAACTCAGTCCAAAAAAATGTCAGACCTGTCATGTGTGACCAAACTCGACCCAAGCCCAAGTTTGGTTTGCCCGGCCCGATCAAACTACAGGCCGGACAAGTCTGGCTACAAGCCGGCCCGACAAAATTTGCAGCCTTAGTTTGGTTCTTTTTTTTCTTCATACGACACAAAGCCACAAATTTTTTTGGTCACAGCTGATCACTAGGGTTTGATAATATAGTTTTTATGTTTATTTATTTATCATTATACTTATAGCTTTTTATTTATTTAAAAAGATAGTTGATATTTATAAGCAAGGAAACTGAGAAAGAATCTGCTACACCCAATTTGTCCGTCCCCATGTATCTTCATGCACAAAAGGTGAGGTGTATAGGGTTAAAGCTGTAAAAACAGTTTTTAAATGAAAAAATAGGTACCCATAAAAATGGGGTTTGTAGGGTTTAAACCATAAAACTGTTCAAATGAACATTTATTTCCTATTTAAAAGAGGCACCAAATTTTAAAAAAAAATTCACATATCAGTAGGGGTAGCAATTTGTGTTAGTGGGTCGGGTTCATGTCATGTCGTGTCGTGTCAAGATAAGGGTATACAACTATATGGCTCAACCCAAACCCAACCCATTTATCAATCGTGTCAAAATGGGGACTGAAACACGTTTACAGTCAACCCTAAACCGTTTATTTAGTGTCAGTTCATAGGTTAAGTGATAATTTGTGTTGGCGAGTCAGATTCATGTCATGTCAAGTTGGGGTATACGACTATATGGGTTAATCTGGCCCATTTATTAATCGTGTCAAAGCGGATCAACTTGCTTTGACCTGAAACACTCTTATAGTCAACCCTAATCTGCTTATTTCATGTTGGGTCCGTGTCAGGTTCACGGGTTGTGTCAAACATTGCCACCCCTACCTATCAGCATGTGGTGTGGGAACACAGGGGGACAAACAAAATTGAGTGTAGCAGATCCTTTCCCATATTCATAAAGAGAGTCTCAACTGGGGTGTAACAACACTGGTTAATCACAATTTAGATTACAAAAGACCATCAAAATTCTACCATGTCAGCTTATAATCAAGTATATAATCATAAAGAACGACTTACTATTATTTTCTTTTTGCAGAACTATTATACTAAGAATGTTCCCAATCACATGAAAACATCTTTACAAACATACAAACATATTCATGTACATTAAAAATATATATATATATATATATATATATATATATATAAATTTGGTAAGAAGTTTCTATTAGCATTGTGAGCAATTTGTGTTTTGCCCTTATTAACATCGTGCTGATTTTACCTTGTACACCCCCCCCCCAAAAGAAATGAATTATATATATATATATATATATATA
>JAOXJP010111089.1:0-28075 GCA_025762735.1 Platanus orientalis
TCTTAATAAAATTAAATAGCTTGGTTTGGAGCTTTTGATAGTTGATGTAGGCCGTTGTGCCGAACCACTATACATCTTGTGTACACTTGTGATTGCTTGTGGTTTTCCTGTCTATTTTATCATTTACATTATCAAGCATCATTCATATTTAATTAATCTCATTTGTAAAACAATTAAACATATTCATATCCATGTGCACAAGTCAAGTACAATGAACATCTAGATAACATAATCAAAAGGGTAACAAGCTAAATTGGAGCAACATAAAAAGAATTTTTAAATAATCCTATTCACCGCCATCTAGGATCTAGACATAGGAATTACAAAATTCAACACTAAGGTCTTAAGATAAAAGGTGACCCTCAGGTTTTGTGATACACAAGTTTAAACCACTCTTGATTATGATACCCGAGCCAGAAATTGCACTGAAAACTTTTTTTTTAGAAAGTGAGAAAATCTTGATTGGGAATGCCCCTAGAATTGCTAGAAGTCTCTGCAAAAAAATTCTGGTTCATAAAATATTAAAGTTTAGAGCATTTGGAATCCACATGAGCTAATAGCCTGACCATTGGATTCCCGAGCAATCTTTGGGAGCTTTTTAAAATGGGTTATTTGACGAGAAAAGTGATAGTAGCTCATTGAAGCATGGGGATTTTGGGCTACCATACATTAGCAATTGCTCTGGTTCAGGAAATATTCTTTTAAAGACAGGGAGAAAATAGGTCTGACCTTGCAGAATTTTGAGTCCAACAGAGTTCTCGGGGGCTCACCGCATGCCAAATATAAATAAAAGGTGTTTTGACTTAATTTGGAGAAAATGTGGTGATTAGGCTGATAGAACTTTCGAATGGGCTTGCCCGAGGTGACATTCTTTTAAAGACATTAGAGTTGTTGAGAAGTGTCCATTAACTGACTGAATTTTGGATTTTTGGTGAATTTCTAGGGTTTAGTTGAAGACCTAACACTTGGCCCAAATGTGCTACTTATTTTGAATTAATTGGTGGAATCTGAGCAGATTGGTCTTGTAAATGCTCTTATCTATTAGGGTTTTTTCAAAAGTCTTGTCGTTCTAGAGAGACGAGTACTAACTAAACAAGATTTAGTCATCTGAGGAACTTATGGGGCTCATAAAGGTCAAATGCAAGCATAAATGACTTTTTACCCCTTCAGGAAGATTTGAGATATTGAAGGGATTTGAGACTTCAAATGCCTTTTTTCTCGGAGATGGCTTTTTGAAGGTAAGATAAAAACTGAGAGATAGCCATTGACCTTTTTGTATTCAGATATCGGATGAATATTTGAGAGCTTTTTAAGGGCCATTTTCTAACCAGAGGTTCTCAAAAATTGAGAAATTGGTTGATGCCATATTCAAGAAGGATTTGTTCTATAATGAGTGGTTGAAATTGGGGTGTGTAGGCTCTGACATGACACGAATAAGATGATGGGAGAAGCGGGTTCTTTGAGGGTCGAAGGGTCAATTTTGAAAGTAAAAGAGTAAAATGGTAATTTTTCTACCTGCGATGCTTCACTGAATGAAGGCTTATGGATGCTGGAAAATTTTAAAGGTAGTTCATTTAGTAGTCTTAAATGTGGACCCTCATAGTCCTGTTGATGCTTCTTGAAGAATTAGGGTTTAACCAAAAATGGTGTATTTGGGCTAATCTTTGTAATTGCACTACACATGGCATGATATGGATGATGCCTTTTACAATCAAAATATCTAGGGAAGACTTCATAAGGGATGCCTAACCTTTTAGAGTCCAGGTTTTCTCTCCCTAAACCAGGGTTGCCTAAGGTCCAAATGCCTAAGTACTACCTTGATGCTTTTTCATTCTTTAGATGACTCAAGCCAAAATTTGGGTACTGACAGATGCCCCTCTTTGGTATGTGTGGCATCGCCATATGTAGAAAAGAAAATAAGTACCCTAATTTTGACTTGAGCAAGAAGATAGCTCTTCCTTGCATGTAACTCATGGATATTAGAAGGGTGATTTTTGAAAATATAGAACGACTTTGGTTAAGAAAACATGATGAGTTAAAATTTGTCTCTAATATTATGGATCAAGGTTTGAAATGAATTTCTTTTTGAAATACCTTCTTGAATTAAGAGTCAACTCTTTTTGTGTTTTGTGAATAACTTTGAAGGCATCCAAATTTTGAATTGGGCATCAACTAATAGAGAGACTTTTTTTGGAAATAGGATTTATCCATGAGTTATATGCAAGTAATTAGTACTTTCTCTAACTTTAAGGGTGTTTTGGTTAGCATATGCACTGTGTTGGGAGACATGTAAGTCATTGACATAGGGAACAAGTACTTGAAAATATTGAAAAAAAACCGATCATGCAAAAGCTATTAATCATATGAACCATTCAAGTAACTTATGCACTTGTATTTATTTCTAGCTTACTTAATGATTAAATTGTATAAATTGATGAAATTTCTTGTGAAATTTTCAAAATGTTGAGATGTTATGTGCTTGTTGATTATTTTATTGAATAATTTTTTTATCATTCTAAAAATTTCTTTCTTAGGAGTATTTTTGTGACTGTCCTTGAGCGTTTTAATGGGACTTAGAAAGAGATGTTTGTGAAGCTCTCTCTAGAAAAGCTATGGAAAACATTAGTGCTATATACCAATCATGAAAACTACTCATGGCTTTACATCAATCTTGATATATAGTTGGATCGATCTATGGCATTACCCCATCCTAGTTAGGCAAATGTTGTATTTTACAGGACTCATAGAGAGATTTTTAAAAGCTCTCTCTAGAAAAGCTATGGGACCTTGGAGGGCCAGTGTTACATATCACTTATACATCACTCATGATATAGAGGCTTTGGATCAATCTGTGGCATTGTTCTCGTCCTATATAAACTATGATACAATTTTGGGACCTTGAGTGGGAGAATGTATAACGACTCTCTCCAAAAGTTAGAGTGGGATCCTATTGGATCTATTATTGTGCCTTGTCTAGGTATAATACACAACGTTTGAAGTGAATGCAACATGTGCTTATGTCCCAATAAGCCAATGTTACGGTGGATTAGTGCTAATAGGTTGGTCTATTGAGCTATGACAGTCAGTCTAGTGGGAAGATGTTGTTGCGCTCTTTCCCGAAAAGCTGTAGGGAGCCATTGCAACTCCTACTATGCTGATGCTACTTATGCATGAAATTTTTTTAGGCTATGGCCCAAAGTGAGCATTTTGTAGACTTAATGGATCGAAGTGCGTCATTTCTTGTGTTTGAAGTTAAGTGGATGTCACGGGTAGCCGTTAGTAAGTCATGTAGCATATTACTTATTAAAAGAAATGTGACTGGTATAAAGGCTAGCAGTTGAATAAGGTAGACTAGGTGTACCAACGATTGAACTGTAGGGGGCTTGGATTAGGACATGTTAGGAGATGTTATTGCACTCTCTCTAAAAATTTGTGTAGGGTTATGATAACAAGTAACCCATATGTTGTGATGACAAATTCCTTAAGCATGATAACCTACTAGCTTATCGGCTAGAGCCAAGCTTCGACCGCGAGTGGTTGTCACTTCTAGCTGCCTTATTTTGTCACCCGAGATCCAAGTCAGCACCGGAAAAGATCTCTTGGTTCCTCGAGTCCAAGGCTATGGTCCTAGGAATAATATAGACTTTATAGAACAAATTATGATGTGTGTTTATGGTAAATAGACATCATAGGTGGGTCATACCTTACAGTTGCCCTATCTTTGACATTGTGTAAGTAGAGGACCAATTGGGACTAGAAATGTTGTGCTCTCTTTGGAAGCTATAGGGGTTGTAATAACAAGTAACCCATTGCAATGTATTAATTATGACTCCCTTACACTGTTAATGCTAGTGATAATATGTAGATTATGAATTGATGTGTAGCATCCACTTATGTCCGAATAAACGAATGTTACGAAGCAATTTGTTGTACTGGGGATTGCCATAGTGGCTATGTTGGGAGGTTTTTAGGCTTACTCCAAAAGCCATAGAGACCTTGAGAGAACAGTTCTATGTATCTATTTCAATCATTCAATTTGCAAACATGATTATCATAATATGTAGGCTATGGTATGAAGTGATACTTACCTACACCCAGATAGGTAGTTGTCTTTGAAGGCCTTTCTTTAAAGTCGTTTATTGACTTGACTTAGTGGACCTGCACGGCCAAGTGGGGCATCTCAAGAGGTTTTTAGGCATACTCAGAAAGCCATGGAAATCTCAAGATTAGTGCTATGTACTTATTTCAATCATCTAATTTGAAAACTTGATGGGCATGATACATAAGCTATAAAAGAAGATGACACTTGTCTATACCCGAGTAGACAATGTAATATGTCGAGGATTGTGGCCTTTTCATGTGAGGTAAGATGTCATTGAACCTACTACAGCTTGTGATTGTAAATGTTGGGAAATGAAAGACATCATTTCCATTCAGTGATAACATTTCTATGATTGGAATTTTCTAGGAGATGACACATCATCTTTGATTGGATTTGTCATGAGTGGCACTTGTTAGGAAATGATGCATCATTTCCAATTGGTTTTTCCTTGAGTAGCTTTTGTGAGGAAATGACACATCATTTTTTATTGGTGTTGCTGCGAGTGGCTTTTGTGAGGAAATGACGCATCATTTCCACTTTAACTTGCATTTGATAGGAGATGATGCATCACCTCCAATTGATTTTGCCATCAATGGCATTCGTCGGGAAATGACGCATCATTTCCCATTGGCTTTGCTGTGAATGGATTTTATGGGAGATGATGCATCATCTCTGATCAAACTGAATTTGCTGGGAGATGATGCATCATCTCTGATTAAACTTTCATTTGTTCAAAGATGACACATCATCTCTGATTAAAGTTGAATTTGTTGAGAGATGATGCATCATCTCCGTTTTAAATTTGCATCTGCTATGAGATGTAGCATCATCTCCATTTAAAACTAAATTTGACAAGAGGTGATGCATCATCTCTGATTAAACTGAATCTTCTTGGAGATGTCACATCATCTCCAATTAAACTTGTATTTGTGAGGAGATAACGCATCATCTCTGATTAAAGCCGAATTTGATGGGAGATGTTGCATCATCGTCATTTAAAAATTTGCATTTACTGGGAGATGACACATCATCTCCGTTTAAACTTGCTTTTATCAAGAGATGATAGATCATCTCTTATTAAAGTTGAATTCATTGGGAGATGACGCAGCATCTCCTATTAAACTTAGATTTGTTGGGAGAGGGTGCATCGTCTCTAATCAAACTTGGATTTGTTGGGAGATGACACATCATCTCCAGTTTGGTTGCTCCTTGTTTCCAGAGTTGTGACAACTGCGCCGAAAGCTTTCTTCTCAGCGAGTAAGGTAGTGCCCAATAGTTTTTAGTGTTGATTGATCAAAGATTAAGCTTGATGCCTAGGTTGGCTGAACTTTCTACATGCTTTTTGAATGAGAGCTTTATGACTTCTTTTATCAAACTCTTCCATAAATTTGAAAAAATTGGGGCCCCTCAAGGTCTTTGAACATTGGTAATGACCTAGTATGTGACTCTCAAGTACATTAGGTTGTGTTTGCATATATCATGTTTCCATGTTTGGCTTGGATGAGGCATGAAAGGTGTCTATAACCTTTGGATTTTGAATGTGCTTCTCCTTTGTATTGAGACAGTGTCTAAACAAGGATGGGTGTACATGTCTATGTTTGGAGAGTCTTTGTTTTTGCTTTACCAAATGATGATTTCCATAATTATATGCTTATAGCTTGACTTAACTTGACCCAAGGCGCCATTCTAGTTTTCACCCTAGGCTTTCATTGATTTTTCTCTATTTTTTGCTCATGTTTACCAGGATTAGGGTGGAGCACCATTTCTAGTTTTCACTCTGAATTTTCACTGCTTTTTCCCTTTTCTGCCCCTGCCCTCAAACAGATCTAGGTTTTTAAAAAATGACTGTATGGGGTAGTGGCCTTGTCTCAACTTAGATTGAGTGCTTGATTTATGTATTGTTAACTTGTGCTTAGAATTTCTTGAAATGCTAAGGAATTCAAGTGAATGCATTGCTAAATGAATGGCTTATTGAAGATGTTCCAAGATTAGCCTTTGTATAGGCGAAATTGAAGAATTTAGAGATTGAATATGAATGGCTCTTGGTTGGAGATCTATTGTAGTTGAAGATCACGGGTCTCTACAAAATGCCCATATTTTGAAGAAGATTATGGTTCTGTATAAGATTCTCATGTTTTAAAGAAGATAATGGTTCTTTATAAAATCCCCATATCTTAAAGAATATCATGGTTCTCCATAAAATCCCCATGTTTTGAAGACGATAATGGTTTTCTATAAGATCCCCATGTTTTGAAGAAGATAATGGTTCTCTACAAGATCCCCATGTTTTATTGAAGAATGTCATGTCATTTAAAAGAAGATTATTGTTTTGTATAAGATCAATATTTATTTGAAGAAATTAATGGTTCTTTTCCCTTGCTCTTTTTTTGCTTTGCTTTTTTGCTTTATTTTCTTCTTTTTCTTTTTTCTTATTTTTCTTTCTATTTTTTGTTTGCTCTTTTTTTTCTGAACCATTAGTTCTTTTGTCTTGGATCTGCATATAAAAATGATTATGATCTTTGGAGATCCAAAAATTTGAAGAATGAAAGAATTTTTAGCAAAATGGTCCGTTGAAAGCCTTCTCATTTCAAGAGTTCATTTAGCACAAGTCATATTTACATTAGTCAAGCAAAGAATCGCTTGACTTGAGCCAAGTTTACATATCTGGAGAAATCCTCCTCGTCCATATTTCCTAAAAGTAAGGCCCCATCAGATAATTTTTATTCATGTGGAAGGACCTTCTTGACAATTAAGTCTCTTTCTTCAACATCTCTGGGCCTGACTCTCTTGTAAAGAGTTGTTGCCATGTGCCTTTAATAGGCTTGTCCATTGCTCATCACCTGTAGTCTTTTCTTATCAATAAGCTTTAGCTAATCATGTCGGACCTGTGCCTATTCTGATTCTAGAATCTGTGCCTCAGCTAAGACTCAAAGACTTGGGATCTCGAATTCAATTGGTAGTACTGCCTCCATGCCGCAAACTAGTGAATATGGAGTTGCACGTGTTGAGGTACGAATGGATGTTTTGTAGGCCATAAGTGCATAGGGAAACATTTCATCCCAATTGAACTTTTTGCAGAGTATTTCAAGATCCTTTCCCATAAAATTGGTTGCATTGTCAGTGATAATTTTGTTGGGAACACCATATTAGCAAATGATGTATGCACAAATCTAGCTGTGTTCTTCATTATGGCTACTGACAAAGATACGACTTGAACCCATTTAGTGAAATAGTCAATTAACATGATGATGTACAAATGTCTGTTGGCTGCCTTTTGAGGGATGGGCTCTCCCACATCAATCCCCCATATAGAGAATGACCAAGGAGTAGTCAAATTATGCAATTCAGAGGTAAGGGCCTTGATGATGTTGGCATAAGATTGACAAGTGTGGCACTTCTTTACATGACTATAACAATTTATTTCCATTATCAACTAGTAGTATCCTAGTCAGAGAATTTTCTTTGCTAGCAAGAGCCCATTCATGTGCGGGCCGCACTCTCATCCGTGAATGTCAGCAATGATAGTGGAGGCCTCAAACTCATCTACACATCTCAAAAGGACATTATGAGGGTATTTCTTATACAATGTCCCACCAAGCAGACCAAATTGTATTGCTATCCTTCAAAGGGCATGTTGTCATTCTTAGAAGCCATAAAGAGCAGAGTTTGATCCTCAAGATAATTCTTGATGTTAAAGAACCAAGGTTCTCTATTTGGGTCACTGGTTATAATCTGAAGACAGTAAGCTAGCTCAATTCTCTATTTAATTTCAATCATTCTCATATCTGTCCCTTGAGAAATGTCAATCATGAAGGCCAATGTGGCCAAGCATCTACAAATTAGTTTTTGTTTCTACCTATGTAGTTGAAAGTTAGGTATTCGAAGCTCTTAGAGAGGATCTATAAGGACTCATGATAGTCCATTAACTTTTCTTCCCAGATGAACTAGTCTCCAATTGCTCAAAGGGTGACTAGTGTTAAATCCCCATAGAATTCAAGTTCATCAATACTCAGGTCAATAGTTGCCTTTAAACTAATGATGCAGGCTTCATACATGGCTATGTTGTTGGTGCATGGGAAGCAGAGTCTCGCAATAATGGGAATGAGGGCATTAGTAGAAGAAATGAGCACAACTCCAATTCTGTTGCCTCTCTGATTGGCAACTTCATCAAAACACATCTTCCATTGGACAATCTTGTTCAATTCGACCTCAAAACAAAGTATATGATCATCTAGGAAGTCAAGGATGAAGGTTTGTCCACTAGTCTGTCTATGAGGAAGTTAGCTATGGCTTACCCCTTGATTGCTTTTTGTGAGACATAAGTGATGTCAAACTTGGACAACATCTTGAGCCATCGAGCAGTTCTTCCTATGATGGTTGGTTTCTCAAATAGATATTTGATGGGATTTATCTAAGAAATTAATAACACTTTGTAGGAAAGAAAGTAATGTCATAGTCTCTTGGTAGACATACACCAAAGCCAGGCAAGTCTTCTCAAGAGGGGTGTGTCTGGTTTTGTAATCCGTAAAACACTTACTCAAATAGTAAATGGCATGCTCTTTTCTTCTTATCTTGTCATGTTTTTCCAGTATGCATCCCATAAAACTATCATGCACTATCAAATACAAGATCAAAGGGCAATTGGGCTCTAAAGAAATTAGCACTAGCAAGATCAATAAATACTTCTTTAATTTATCGAAGGCAATATGGCAATCATCATTTCATTTAGTTAGTACATTCTTCCTTAAAAGTTTGAACATTGGCTCACAAATGGGTGTAAGTTGGGTGATGAACCGACTAATGTATTGGATATGGTCTAGAAAACTATATAGATCTTTCTCTGTGCGAGGTTTAGGCATTCCAATGATTGCTTTAGCTTTGGTAGGGTCAACCTCAATCCCTATTTTTCTAATGATGAAGCCTGGCAATTTTCCATTTAACGCTCTAAAGGTGCATTTGTTTGGATTTAGCTTCAACTTATACTTCCTCAAGCAGACAAACAGTTTTTATAGATGTTTTAGATGATTTCCCCAGTGGTGGGACTTGCGATCATGTCATCAACATTGACCTCCATTTCGTGGTGGATCATGTCATGGAAAAGGGTAGTCATGGCCCATTGATAAGTTGTCCCTACATTCTTGAGGCCAAAGGGTATAACTTTGTAGTAGAATGTGCCCCAAGGGGTAGTGAAAGCAGTTTTCTCTCGATCTTCTGTAGCCATCTTGATCTAGTTATAGCTGGAGAGCCCATCCATAAAGGACATCATCTCATGTCTAGAGTACTATCAATAAGCACGTCAATGTGGGGTAGAGGAAAATCTTCTATGGCACTAGCTCTGTTCAGATCTCTATAATTAATGCACATTCAAACCTTTCCATCCTTCTTAGGCACTAGGATGATGTTGGCTAACCATTAGGGATATTGGATAGATAGGAGAAAACCAACTTTGAGTTATTTTTGTATTTCTTCTTTAAGGATAAGGGATCATTCTAATCAAAGGTGCCTAAGCTTTTGTTTGATGGGATAGATATTTGGGTTAGTAGGAAGCTTATGTCTAGACTAGGCATGTCTACATAAATCCATGCAAAAGTTTCTATGTACTCTTGAAGTAAACTTTCCAGGGCATGCCCCAAATTTGAAGTGTTGGGGGTCCCAATTTTTATAATCTTAGGTGAGGTTTCAAACCTAGATTTATCTCTTGTAGGTCATCTTCCATGGGAAGATTTCAGTTTTCCTGACATTTGAAAGTGTCAATAATCTCTCTCGGCATTAGTTCTTCATCATTCCATTCCTTATTTTCTTGTTTTAAAGAATAATTTTAGTATAAAATTTAAATGAAAAGGGTATTTAATACTCAAGGAGAAACTAGTTTTGGAGTCAAGCTCTAAGCAATCTATGTACCTGATATGTTTACATTGATCACATGTTTAGTAAAATTGGTCAGTCCGGATCAAGTTGCATATAGTTCTAGTCTAAAGGGATGATATATATGTTTTGGAAAAGTAGCTAAACCTAAAGTTACTTCTTAGGTTGCCTACATACACCTGATCTTTTGTATTGGTCATAGGATAAAATGACTGGTCTATCAGGATCAAGCTACATGTAGTTCTTATTTACAAGGGTCACAAACAAAATGAAAAGGATTTTTCAAAAGTGACTGAACCTGAAGTTGTGTCTTAGGCTGCCTATGTACCCGCTACATTTGCATTGGTTTAATGCTTTACAATATGAGTCGGTAGGGATCAAGTCATACGTAGTTCCTACTATAAGGTGAAAATAGCAAAGAGACTGAAAGGAAAACTAAAAATGGGAAACTTGTTCTTTTGATGGTGCTCAAGCTCAATCAACCACCAATATGATCTTTTGGTGTGACTCAATTAGCTAGTCTAAGTTGTTCAAAAGCATTGATTGCTACCCACAATTCTAACAAGTTGACCCATTTAAGATCAACCTCACTCAAGTCTAACTCTCCACTAGCAATCACTGATTGTAGCACTTCACTAACATTTCCTGGTAGGGAGAGTAGACTTAAGGGAAATGTGTTGTCCTCCTCATGTTCTGAGGTGTTGGGGTTTGAATTTTCCCCGACCTCAGGGATGGACAACATAGAGCTAAAGTATAGGAGATGATAAAATAATTCCACCAATGGAGGGGAATGAGAAGCAATTTCAAGAGGATAAATTGGATGAAGATTGACACTTGATGGGGAGGAGTGATAATGGGTTCCAAACTTGCACTTCTGTGCTGATAACTAGTGGTATTGATAGGAAAACCAAGGTTTGTTATTCATCTGGCAAGGTGATGCATATTTTATGGGGAGCAGGTGGCAATTTGGAGATTGAGAAAAAGTTCCTTGGGGCCTTGAGACTAGTCCTCTTCTACTTTATGTCCCATCTGAGTTGATGCTTTAGTAGAGGCTTGAAACCCAAGCCTAACTTATATGACACCCTGATGCCTTTACTAGGTCTTACCTGCCTTGTGAGAATTTTCCTAACCCTTTGTCTGGGTTGACTTCATCTTGGCTATCACTCAGAACTTTGGAGGGAGGACCTCAGTTTTTCTCTTCAAGTCTGTTTACTGTTTCTTAGTGCTTACCATCTTCAACTGGTAAGAGGTGTAGGTCTTAGGGACTTATAGATTCCTAACTCTGAGCACTTTTTGCCCTATCATGGTAATCACATCTAAGTTAGCAGGGATGGTGATAATCTCATCGTCGACTATGAACTTGACCTTCTAGTGTAGAGATGAAGGGACAACACCTACTTGATGTATCCACAGCCTTCCTAACAGAATTATGAATGAAGATGGTATGTTAACACTTGGAACTGAACATTGAATATTCTCACTTCTATAACTAGGGAAATATCCACTTCTTGGTCATGACTAACAGAATTATTGAAGGCCCTGATGTCACATGGGTTAGGTCTCACATTCTTGAGGAGGATTTCCAAAGTGTCCAAGGTGTCTTTAGTGTAGATGTTTAAGGTAAAACCATTGTCTACTAGTATCAAGGGAATGCACATATTTGACTGACAAGCAGTGACATAGATAGCTCTGTTGTGTACAATGTCACCCTCAAGGACCTCATCATCAGAGAAAGTACTAACTCGTGGCATGGATACCCGTGCCACCATGTTTTCCAACAGGTTAGGTGTGATCAATGCATTAATGAAGGACCTCCTGAATATGTCAAGGAGCCTCCCTATGTGTGGTTGAGATGTCAGTAAAAGACCCAGAATAGAAATCTATGTTGGCATCTTCGATAATTGTTTAATTAAGAACAAATGAGAGTTTTGAATAACTACCTTGAAAATCTCATTCTCTCTCTTTTCTTTTTCTTCTCTTCTTTTCTTTTGTGATGTTGTCTCATTGTCCTCTTCCACTACCTTCTCTTTCCCTTTTCCCTCTAGGTGCAAGTAGATGATAGGCTAGGAAACTTTTTCCGACCATGTGATGAAGGCCGTGAGTTCTTCAAATTCTTCATTTGTTAATTCTAGCTTAGATGTTTTCCATATCAAGTGGATTAGTGGGACCTTTCTAATGATGTATTGGATTCTAGTTGGTGGTGGGATATTGGTGACTTGGTAGTGAGGTGGTAGGAAGTCCAAGAGTTGGAGATATTGTGGTGGAGGAATAAACTGAGCGGATAAGAAGGGGTCATGGCTTACTAAGCATTCATCAGTGGTGGTCATTTCAATAACAGGGGGGAGAACCATGATTGGGCTACTTGGTGGGGTGTCCCACATATAGGAGAGTAGATGCTCATACTCTGGGAAGGGGATAGGTAAAGGTTCATACTTGCTCAGGGTAAATATTTGATTGGAGTCAGGTAGGAAAATGATCTTCCTAGGTTCTCTAACTCTTGTGATGAAACTAGAAGGATTGAAATTTGCATTAGTGAGACCTACCATGTTGGCTCCTTTTAATGGCTAGTGGTTGGGGAGTGGATTTTGGATGACGTTAGAGTTTGGTGGAGGATTGGTAAGTATGAGATCAAATGATACTTTACCCTCCTCAAGCAGGTCTTGGATGTTATGCTTCAACTCGCAACACCTACCAAGGGAATGCCTAGGTTTAATGGTATTCATAGTGTTTCGTAAGATTATACTTGTACGGAAAAGGGTAAGGAGGAGGTCTCGAATCTAAGAATTACAAAGCCTTCTTCTTAATTAGCTAAAACATCAGATACTTGTAGTGTGGAGGATTAGGTAAGACAACTTAGAGAGTAGCTAAAGTTAGAATGACATCAGGGCCGACACATTAGTGCCAAAAAGTGAAAAACATCCCCCCAAAAAGTTTATATCACTTTATCAATGCTGATGTGTCAAACCTAATGTCATTCCAACTTTAGCCACTCTCTAAGTTGTCTTATCGAATCCAAGCTCTACTTGTAGGGGAGGGAAGTTAGGTAAACTTTGTTCTTTTCTTCTCTTCTCTGGTTGCACCTGGGTATCTCTATTGAAATCCTTATTGTGGTTAAGGGGGAACATTCATGGCTATTGAATAGCAGAGTGTTACCTATGGCTGGGACTGGACATAACCATTGTTCTAGCTAGACCAAGGAACTACTATTTACACTAGACTGGCATCTGGATGGGTGACTGATGCTTTCTTTGGCACTAATCTGGTGGAACTGGTGAAGGCAAGGGGTACATCCTATACAAGACCTGCCTTGATGGCTAATTCAACACATGCAGCCTTGTCCACCACCTTGGCAAAGTTTCCCTGTGAGGTAATTATAAACATTAGCTAGTAGGTGGAACCCAAAGTCCTCAAGAAGGTAGAGATCATGTCCTTTTCAGACATGGGATGCTTCAAGTTAAAGGTCCTTCGGCTCCATCTGTAAATGAAATCCCTAATGCTTTCTACTACAAGGGGTCTCATCCCCTCCACTTCTTCCCTGGTAGGCAACATCTCCAAATTAAAACAAAAATGACTGATGAAAAACTGAGTCAAGGTCCTCCAAGTGTTGATATTCCTTCTGTTCGAGCATGCAAACCATTTTCTAGCATCCTTCTTTAGACTTCTGACAAACATTTATACCAAGATATGATCATCATGTTCCCATTGGAATATGGCATTGCAGTACATGCGCAAATGCATCTGTGAACAAGTGGTGCCATCATATTTCTCTACATCGGGCATCTAGAAATTGGTCGGTAGATGGCCTCTGGGGTAGATGCAAAGGTCTTCAAAATCCATCTCTAAAGGGAGTTGCCCACCCTTCATCAACTCCATCTCAGTAACTAACTTGGATGACTGGCATTGGTCTCATCGCATAGGGAGGGGGCAACTTCCTCACCTTTCCTATTGGTTATTGATATCCCATATTGTTCTTCCACATCTATGATGGAATAGCATTTTAGCTTGATGTGAATTATAATGTGAAGGGGAACAGTAGTGTAGATGGGTTCCTACCTTTGAGATTTATTGAAAGTCGAGCCCTGTCCTTGGGAGTCCATGAACTAAGTTTTCACATTAGGGTGTCGACCTTAAGCACATTTGAGTACACCTCCCTATTTGAGTAGGAATTCATACGTCACCTTTTCAAACTCAATAGGAGTGGGGATTTGGGTTTGCCCCTGAGTATGGACTTGGTTGAGAACTGGTGTGGAAGCTTGGGGTTGTGACAAAGAGGAGGGACCTTGTGAAGAAGTGGTAATCCATCCATGCCTAGTCATGAATTCTTCCATCATCTTTTCTAATTCAGTTCTATTTTCATCTAAAAGTTAACTTCTAGGATTAACTTGAGGAGGGGTGTATTTTTTTTATAAACTTTCAGGGTTGGTGGATGGTGGGACACTTGTTGTGGATGCTAGCGGAGTAGACTTGTTTACCATTGCTTCGTTGAGTTATGCCTTCTTATTTTGTTGTCAAGTCTCTAGAGGAGATATTGTGGCTTGTTTAAGCTATTTTTAAAAGAGATTCTTTTTTATGAGATTTATTCTTTTTATTTGCCTATTTTAATAGCCAAAAGTTGGTTTAATAAGAGCATATGTCAAATAAGTGAATTCATGTCTACTTTCCAGGAACACCAGCTTGGAAATTAAATTTTATATATATATATATGAGGGTACTTGACCAGTTACAAAAATAAATATCAAAATGAGATAAACTAGAGTTTAGGCACTCTAGGTGGTGGGGGTAGAGATGGGACCGGTTCACAACCCTAGGAGAAAATTTGATCTCACAAGTCTTGAATCCATCTCAACTTCCATTGGTCCTATATGTAGGACATGTTGTTGATGCATCTAATCTCACTTCCCAAATCAGCATGGAAAGCCCTAGTGCCATTAAGCTCACTTCTCAAGGCATGAATAAGCTTAGACTGAGTCTCATTCCTCTGCTACAAGCAATCTCATGAGATCTCAGCTTCAGTGCAAAGATATGACTCAACTTCTAAGTTAGTCCGGGTTTGCGAATGCTGGGCTCACTTATCATCTAAGTCTTGTAGGGATTACTCATACTTTAGATGAGTATGAGAAGGTCCAGAATATGATGCGGAAGATGACTCTATACAAACCCTTTTGTTAGAGGCAATAGAAGCAGTGGGTGTAGTTAGTTATGCAGGAAGAGTCTGATGAATCCACTACTCATTTTGAAGTGACATCTTAGGAACCTTAGTGGAAACTAAGGTTCATGCCAAGTAGTTTGGATATGTGAACTGGCCCAAAGTTCAGTCAAGCGAGACCAAATGTAGTTGGGAGTCCAATAGTTCAGCTCAAGAATGTCTTGGTAGACTATAGGAAAGTTGAAGAAATCCTGTCTAAGAGTGAACTAATGAAGGACCTATATAAGTACATAAGGAGTGCTCTGGTATAGTCTAGTAATGACCATATAAGCTTGCCCTCCTACAAAAAGATATGGATAATGCACCTTGTACCACTTGAGTCACTAAGTGATATGCTCAGGAAGCACACTAGATAGTAGACCCTGATAATCAACCATTGTAGGCTTAATCAGAAGAGGCTGGCGGTTGACAGAAGTCTGCACAAGGGATAACCAGCAAGAAAGATATGTTGGAAATGATGACAGGGTAGTCACATGCTCACAAAGCCAAGCCTATAAGAAAGTTGGGCAGCCATATAATGGATCCCACTGATGTTTGAAACAATGAGAGAGACTAGTGATGGTCTCTGCAATAATCATAGGTGCCAAAGTTTTCTTTTGCAAGTGCTAGCCTAGAACATCATAAAGAACACCGCTAATATGATGACAACTGTGAGATAATAGAAGTTCTCCTATGACAACTAGAGTGAATGCCCTGAATTTGGTTGGGTCTGCGAAATCCCAAACCTTCTTCCAACCTCTT
The DNA here is from genome assembly GCA_025762735.1 of Platanus orientalis. NCBI lineage: Eukaryota > Viridiplantae > Streptophyta > Magnoliopsida > Proteales > Platanaceae > Platanus > Platanus orientalis. Next base: position 15,915 of record JAOXJP010111089.1, read on the forward strand.
TCTAGAAGGAGATCGAAAGGGTAATCTAAGTATTCTCCCAAAGCTTCTTTAGGCAAGGAATCTTTTGAGATGCCAAGTGTAGAATGAAAGTTCTTAAAATAGCTGGGTTTGTGGACTAGGAACACCGCATTCACATCTTGGCAATGCTTCCAACCCAGAAATGACTCCAACTCTTCAATAGTTAGGGCAAGCTCATGTTCTCTAAAGCAGAAAACCATGGATGATGGGTCCAAAAAAGAAGTGGCTGCCTCTAAAAGTGGCCAGTCCAAGTTGATATAGGCTAGTGTCAAGGTGACTCCAAGCTAGCTTCAGTTTACCCATATTTCTTGCTCTTCGAGGGGAAAGGCAATAAGGGAATTTGCAAAATTTTTGGTGGTCGTGGAGTATGGCTCCAAACATATAGGCCTATGGTCCATTCCTACTAAACAAACATGAAATCAAGTTAAACATGTAATTTTGTAGTTAAAAAAAAATTGGGAAAAATTATGGCTTAATGCTTGAATTTTACCTTAACTCTTGAATTTTAATTCAATTAAAATTTAGGCATTGGGGGCATGATCAGGCATTGAGAGTAGTTACAGATTTTAAATGTCCTGCGAGCCATTTTTTGTCATTTTCATTCACTTTAAATGATATAATAGTTATTGAACTTGGGAGACCTTTGGAGATTAATCCCTCTACCATTCTAAACACTTCTCTAAGCTCAAGAACCAAGAATGAATCAAGGTGGATCTTCCGAGAACTTCCCTCTTTCTTTCATCATAAGAGAATGCACTATAGAGGAAGTTAGTCCCAGATGAGGTAAATCCTTTATTTTGATCATTTGATCATTTCTTGTAATGGTTATATGTATTTTTGAGTTTTTTAGAAGAAGATTTACAAGTTTGAAGAAGTTTAATGCGAATTCTTGTTTTTTCGACATTCTTTAATGTTTTTAGCAAAATCAAATTTGTGGAATTTCAATTTTTAATGAATCATTTATGTATTTTTTATTCATTCATATTTTAAAGTAGTTTAGAGATGATTTTGACAAGATTTGAAAAGAAATTGTGGGATTTGGTTGCTTGGATACCTAAAAATCCATTGCCCTAAATTACAAGCATTAGAAAATTCATGTGTTAGGAAAGTTTTTAGGCGCCATCCTAAAATTCAAGTGTTGGAAGCAAATTCAAGCATTGGACGCAAATTCAAGTGTAAGCCTAAAATTCAGGCGTTGGATGCAAATTTAGGCATCGGCCTAAAATACAGGTGTTAGGCCTGAGAGAAAAAAATTATCTTTTTTTTTTTTTTTTTGTTTTCTTTTTTGCATCTCATTTTATTAACATATTTATTGCTTATTATGTAAGTAGGTTAGGATCCGCATTAAGGTGCATGGGTTATGGTCAGGAGTCCGAAACATGTGGATGGCCTTGGTAGAGAGATGGTCACCAGTGACCCACACATTCCACTTGCTAATGGGGGAGATTGGACTGCCCCCAATAGACCTGTACATAATGACGGGGCTGTCCATAGATGGCGTTCCTCCCCCCACCATTGATGAGGCCACACCCAAGTTAGTGCATGATTGTTTGGGGCCATAGCCCATTGAATTTTACGAAGGGATGAAGGGAGTCCTTCCATCTTGGTTTAAGGAGAACTACATCTTGGCCACTGACAACAACACAAAGGCCGAGATTGACAACATAATGAGGGCCTTTTCAATCTTCATGCTGATTTAGGCTATCTTTAATTGGAAGAGTGACTAGATGTACTTCCACCTGTTACCAACCCTCTTGAGCCAAGTGAGGTCCTACTATTGGGAGATATCTGCCTTAGGGTGGATGTATGTGAACATGGGCAAGCTTGCTAATGGGAAGGGTCCACATACATTCCTTGGCCTTCATTTTTTATGGGAGGTGAGTTGATTCACAATTTGTTTTCATTTAATTCTTTTAATAACACTTATTGTTGTTGTATGATACAGGTTTGGTGTTATGAATGCCTCACACCCCTGGTCCCTAGGAAGAAGGGTGTGGAGTAGTTTTCATTCCTCTGTTTGGGTGATGGTCGAAATCCAACACACACCACAGGAAGTGGAAAGCCATCTCCACCTTTAGATGGGAGTTTGACTCTTTGATCACCTCACAGGTTAATAAGGTTTTGAGATTTGATTTAATTTTTTTGTAGTTATTTCAAACTTATTGAGACTGACTCGAAATGTCGTTGTGTGTAGATCCACTGGTGTCCCAGGACCTACTAGGCCCTTCAGGGGGAAATAGCCACTGGCTAGGAATTGGCATGGAGATTGTCATGTCAAAGGGTGGTGTTGATTGCCCCTGGTGAGATAGCGTGGTACCTTGGAGAGAGGTACTAGAGACAAGTAGGGGAAGGGTCGAGGACTTTGTGGTCCCAAGTCCTCCCCCTCAAGGCATAGAGACAGAGAGTCTAGTTGGTCGTGGAGAGACCGGGGTGCATGCCTTAAGATTTTTGGTTTTGGACAGGGCTTATGCCAAGTGGTGGGAGTCTTATGGGTCCTTGGCTGGTCTTGTTGCACTAAAGGTAAAAAATTATTTTGGGTTTTGACTATTAAACTCTCTTTTTTAATTTTAGACTTATTTAATCATTCCTTGAATGCCAGGTGGCACTTGAGGAAGAAGGGCAGCCCATAGGTGAGCCCAAATAGTTGTAGAACCCATGCCTTGGATTAGGAGAGGAAGGAAGAGAAAGGGCAATAGTGATGGGTCTGAGTTGATGGGAAAAGTGCCTGAGAGAGTGTTCGTGACTGACCCTTAAGGGGGTGTCAAGTTGAGATGCCTTTACCTAAGGCTGAGGTCTCTGTGGGGTGGATCCCTCGTGAAACCATAACCCAGGTAAAAGTTTTTTTTTTTTTTTTTTTTTGTAAAAAGTAATTTTTAAGTTGATTTTAATGGGTTATTCTTTTTACAAGTTTCATGGGAACCATTTATGGACATCCTTCGAAGGCTTGCTCGATGCTTCACCCTAGTGAGAAAGGTCCATCAGGACCACCAGACTGAGGTGACTTCCTTGAAGGAGAAACATAGAGTAGAGGTTTATGAGGTAAGATTTTAACTTAGTTTCCTTTGGATTTTCCAAAAATACTTTGATGTTCTAATTCTCTTGCAAGATATTTTTCAGCTATTGAAGCAGATCCTGTCTATGAGAGATGATAGTAGTCAGGGACCCACATACAAGGATATGCCCCCAACACCTACTGAGGTTGAGACCACGGGTCTCGCATGAGAGGGTGATGAGGTTTAAGCTAAGAACATGCCTCCCACACATGTGGGAGAGGGGGCAGAGCCTACTGGGGAAGGCAACATTCCTGTATTTTGAAGCAATGAGTCCATTCACTTTGTACGGGGGACGTCCTAATCCAGAAGGTAGAGGGCCAAAAGACCATCACATCATAAATGGAGGCCTATAATGGCAGCCAATCCTCTCGTTTTAGATGACGAGGAGAATGAGGATTGATATATGTTAATTTTTTTTTATAAAAAAGGCTTTGTAAAGACCTTATTTATTTTTATTTTGAAAAATAATTGACGTAAATATGTTTATGTTTCAATGAAAGGGGTTTCCTTTAGTTTCATGAAATGTCTCATTTGTTCTAATGTTTAGACTTATATGTATTACGCAAATGAGGTGAGAACTATCCAAAATTAAACAAGAAGGTCAAACTTGGCTTAATCATATCTAACAAATAACTTTAAAAATTTTGGTAAATGGATATGAATTCCTGGTTCCATACATCAAGACATGCAAGCATACAACAAAAAATTTGGCAATCAAAGTCCTAACACTAGACCTCTAATCTATTGATGTGTAACTTAGAAAACTTTTACCTAAAATGACTATATGTGCATGATTTTTGACTGATTTTATAAGTTAGGTGTACCAGTCTAAACACCGCCCTAAAATATATTGGATCATAAGAGTAGTGACTAGCTTGGGTATCTCAACTTGACCATGCTGACATAGCAGCTACAGCACCAATGTTATTCCCATCCTAAATGTGTTCTAATGTTGGTCTTGTAACACCTTGCACTAGGATGCATATATTATTGTACACATGTCACACTTAGAATGTCTACACATGTTATATGGGTTTGGTACACATATAGGACCACTTAAATGAACATATGTTGATCTAAACATTTACAGAACTTTAGAGAGTAACCAATGAAAATTTTTATAAAATGAATTTATGAGTGAAACTTATAACCTTGGATGGGTCACCAACTTTAAAGAGTCACCAACTTTAGAGAGGAACGATTTTTGTACACCAAGAGGTAAGAACATAGTAATACTATGATTGTTTTCATTCCTAGGTATGTAAAGCCTTATTACTCTATTGTTTTGAAATCATTTTGTGAAGGATTTTAATCATTTTAAGTTCTTAAAAGCTTATTTTGTAAAGGAAAATTTGTTTTGTAAGAACACATGTAAACTATTATTTTGTTTTGATTACATAGGGTCCTAGATCATTGTTAATCTCATTTTGTAAAAGATTTTGATCATTTTATTCCATATTTGAATCGTTCTTCAAGGATTTTGGTTTTACCTAAAGTTCTAAAACATGGTTTTGAATGAGATAAAATGGATTTACAGGAACTTAATTTAAAACCGATTTGTCTTCAACTCTATATGGATTTAAAGAGTTAAATCTTTGGTTTTGAATCCGTTTTGTACTGTTAATACATGTAGAATTATGTTTTTAATGGAAAATCAATAGTTTTAAAATGGGTTTCATTCCTAAAATTATAAAAACTATTCTAAGAATTTGTTTTGGTTTTCTAAATAATTTTAGAAGTAATTGTTTAATGATTTGTAAAAAGTTTTATGTCTAATCCTTCAATTTACTCTTAGTGTTCTTAAAATTATATTTTTGTAAAGAAAGAGATTTGTTTTTTTTTTATTCTTCCATTAGTGATTCTCAATAGTACAATTTCGGGCAGATTTGATATGCTTTGAAAAACATGTTCTATTGATTATGCTTAGTTGCATCAAGTATGTTCTTATATGTTATTTTGACTTAAGTAATGTAAATGATTGTTATATGTTGCTCCTATGAACTATATGATTTGATTTAAACTATAAGATAATGATATATACTATTAGAAAGCTATATTGCCCATCAAGGGGAATTATTGATGGAAACCTTCTCACATGAATATATTCGGTGTGAACTGTCATGGATCCTTATTTCTTGCCACATAGAAGGTAGTAATAACCCTTCTCACCTGGGTATAATCGGTGTGAACTGGACCCTTCTCAACTAGGGTTAAATGTTGCCAACTTAACCCTTCTTAGTTAGGTTTAAATGTTGTGAACAGTACCCTTCTCATCGGGGTTTAAATGGTGTAAACTGTTATATGTTCTGGTTTTACAGAAAATATATGTTATATTATGTTCTATTTCATTATGGCTATGATATGAAATATGATTTAATTCATTTCTATTCTATAAATGTAAAGGTATATGTTATCACTGATTTATGTTTTATACATGAAATTGTAATTTTTATTAAATGTTTAGTAATGTATAAAATTGATTTATGAACTGTTATGCATATTAAATTATAAATATAATAGTATTTGTTTAGTTTCTGAAATCATACGAAGACTCGATCCATTATTTCTATAGTTTACTATTTCCTTGCTAAGTATATCAAACTTCCCCCAATCTGACACCACAGATGATGAAGATATCATGGAGCAATAGTTCTAGATAGAGACAGTTAGAGACCGGATACTTGTTTATTTCCATTACTTGAATTAGAGACTATTTATTTTAGTTCAGTTATTTCAGTTTGAATTTTCAGAGATGTAATAAGTTAAGGATTTGTTTTAGTATTTGTTTTTAGTTGATGGATTTGATTATGTCAGACTTTTTATTTAATTTAATGAAAATGTTAGGCATTGTTTATGGATTATTACAGGGTTATGATTCATGAGTTATGGAATTTTATACAGGTTAGACTTATGGGAATGTGATTAATTATGTGATCATCGAAAATTGATTGATGTATTATTCTGTTGTGTATGAATGTAAAGAAAGTAAAAATTTTATATGAGTTATGATTAAAAGAATGTAAAGTGATGTTACTATCATGTGCCAAAATCGATGGCCCTACTGGTATGGGTTTTAGGGTGCGATAGAGTTGGTATTAGAGTACAAGGTTTTGAAAATTCTATCGATAAATTAGATTATTAAGTTATGGTTGAGGTCCAATTCTATCTAGTGATAGAGATGGTATTAGAGCCTCAAGTTTAAGGTTCTGTAAACCAATATGATGGAGCTCTAAGTTTAGGATTAGAAATAAAATTAGAAAGTTGTAGGTTGAACATTAAAAAAGGTCAAAAAATAGTTTGAACATAAAATAGAGATGAAAACATTAGAATGTGATTTAAGTACACGAAAGTTTGAGAATTATTATTTGGTTTTGATAAAGTCTGACATATTTGAGGATGATCTATTTTAAGAAGTTTGACATTGATTTTATTTTATTATTTAAGGAAAAGATATTATGCTAGTCTAGAGATTCTGTAGACAACTAAAGCCTAGGATTTGAGTTTAAGTTCTAGGTTTTGAATTGTAAAAGATGTATAGAATTAGGAACATAGAGAACTATGAAAACAGTGAGAGAATTATGATGATTGATTGGATTTTTGAAAGATTGAATCATAAGATTGATTGATACTATACCAAAACTATTAGAATATGAACTAGTGATATCCACCCCACTCGGTAAGACTATGATTGCAGAACTAGTATACAAGTCTTGTGTGATCACGATTGTGGAAGTAAAGTTGTTAGCAGACTTGATTCTATTAGATCTATAGGACTTTGATGTCATCCTAGGCATGGATTAGTTAACCACTCGCCATGCTAAGGTGGAACATTATAGTGAGGAGGTGACCATTAGTACCCCCAGTCAGCCTAAGTTTATATTCAAGGAAATATAGAATTTCCTTAAAAATATTTCTTCCTTGTAAGTAGAAAGGTGGACTATGGTACCTAGCTTACATTATCGATAACTATAAAAAGGGAGTGCAAATTGGGGTAGGGTACCTAGCTTACATATTTTTTGAGTTAATGGAAGGATTATGACTAATCTGATTCGTTTAGGAAGAATTGATTTATGGTACCTTAGTGACTATGTGATAAATGATTTGATTATGAAGAACTCAAGCTACAATTGTAAGAATTAATAAAATGGGTTTTGTGCGCCCCATGAAAAATAGCATGCACCTATTTTGTTTGTGAAGAAGAAAGATGGAACCATGAGGTTGTGCATTGATTATAGGCAGTTGAACAAAGTTACAATAAAAAGCAAGTATCCGTTGCCAAGGATAGATGATCTTTTTGACCAACTTCAAGGTGCTAAAGTCGTTTCCAAGATTGACCTTAGATCTAGATACCATCAACTTAGAATTAAAAATGATGATATTCTCCAGATTATCTTCCATACTAGGTTTGGATATTATGAGTTTATAGTTATGTCCTTTGGACTGACAAATATACCTATAACATTTATAAATCTCATGAATAGAGTATTTAGACCTTATCTAGATTAGTTTATCATTATATTTTTTGATGATATTTTGGTTTATTCCAAGGGTTCAAAGGAACATGAAAAACATCTGAGGGTTAAACTATAGACCTTGAGAGACCATAAGCTATATGCTAAATTCAACAAATATGAATTCTAGTTAAACAAAGTGGGTTTCTTGGGACATGTAATCTCAAATGATGAGATTTATGTAGATCCCAATAAGCTTGAGGCAGTGATTGATTGGCCTAGACCTACGAATGTGTCTGAGATTCATAGATTTTTTGTATAGGTTGGATATTACAGGTGATTTGTTGAGGCATTCTCTAGCACTATGGGTTCTTTAACAAAGTTGACGTAAAAGCATGCCAAGTTCAATTGGAATGAGGCATGTGAGCACAGTTTCTAAGAACCAAAGGACCATTTGATTTCTACACCATTTCTTACCTTATCATTTAGCATAGGAGGGAAATATGTGATTTATAGTGATGCATCCAAGAAAGCTTTGGGTTGTGTTTTGATGCAAGATGGGAAATTCATTACCTATGTGTCTAGATGACTTAAACCTTATAAGCTAAATTACCCAACACATAATTTAGAATTAGTTGCGGTTGTGTTTGCATTGAAAATGTGGAGGCATTACTTGCATTGAGAACCTTGTGAGATTTATATAGACCACAAGAGTTTGAAATATCTTGTTTTACAAAAAGATTTGAATTTTAGATAGATGAGATGGCTTGAGTTGATTAAGGATTATGACTGGACTATCCTTTATCATCCAAGAAAAACCAATGTGGTTGTTGATGCTTTGAGTTTGAAATCTTCTACCAATCTGGCATGTTTTATGGTGCGTCTCAGAATTCAGCTAGTGTTGAATGATAAGATCAAGGCAGCTTAAAGTTCAAACCTTTAGATTCAAAAAATTATATAAAAGGTTCAGAAAGAATGGAAAATAGATTTTTCCATTAAGGGGGATGATTCCCTTTGGTAGGGTAAAAGGTTATGTATGCGTAATGACTAGAAACTTAAGAAAGAAATCATGGAAGAGGCACATAGAGCAATGTTTGCAATTCATCCAAGAAGTACAAAGATGTATAAGGACCTAAAAGAGTATTATTGGTGAAATAACATAAAGAGGAAAATTATGGATTTTGTATCTAAGTGTTTAACTTGTCAGCTTGTAAAAGCTGAACACCAAAATTCAGTTGGATCATTATAGCCATTGGAAATCCTTGGATAGAAATGGGAACATATATCTATAAACTTTGTTAGTGGATTGCCCAAGACCAATAAGAGATTTGATTCTATCTGGGTTGTTGACCAACTAACTAAGTCCACTCATTTCTTATCTATTAGGATAAATTACTCACTTAATCGACTGGCGAAATTGTACATTGATGAGATCGTTAAGCTACATGGTATTCTAATGGGGATAGTTTCAAACCAGGATTCGTAATTCACCTCATAATTCTATAATAACTTACAACAAGCTTTGGGGACAAAGCTAAATTTTAGTACGGATTTTCATCCATAGTCAGATGGACAATTAGAAAGAACCATACAGACTTTAGAGAATATATTGAGAGCCTGTGTGATTAATATAAAAGCTCGTTGGGATGATCATTTACCATTGATTGAATTTTCTTATAGTAATACTTACCAAGCGAGTATACAAATGGAACATTTTGAAGCTTTGTATGGGAGAAAATACATAACACCTATTTGTTAGAAAGAAGTAAGTGAAAGAAGGTTACTTGGACCAGAATTAGTTTAGGTGACAACTAAGAAGGTATGGTTATTCATGAAAGATTGTTTATTGCTCAACGTAAGTAAAAGAGTTATACATATCAAAGAATAATAGAACTTAAATTTTAGATTAGGGAGCATGTATTCCTGAAGGTATCACTGTTAAATGGTATCATGAGATTTAAAATGAAAAAGGGAAATTAAGTCCTACGTTCATTAGAATGTTTGAAATTCTAAGGAAGATGGGAGATGTTATTTATGAAGTGGCTTTATCACTAGATTTATCACATGTTCAAAATGTGTTTCATGTATCAATGTTGAGAAAGTACATATGTGACCAATGTCATGTATTAGAATTTGAACCACTTCAAGTCAAGGAGTATTTACCTTATGATAAGCAACTGGTTCAGATTTTATATAGGAAAGAACAAGTTCTATGTTCAAAGGTGACTCCATATGTGAAGATACTATGAAGAAACCATTTAAAAGAAGTAACTTGGGCAGGGAAAGATGGGATGATGGAATAGTATCCACACTTGTTTCGCACTCTATGTATTTTGAATTCGAGGATGAATTCTTTCTAAGGTGGGGAGAATATAACACCCCGCACCAAGATGCACATATTATTGTATATGTGTCACACTTAGAATGTTTAAACATGTTATATAGGTTCAGTACACATATAGGACCACTTAAATGCACATATGTTGATCTAAAAATTGACACAACTTTGGAGAGTCACCAATGAAAATATAAATTGAATCTATGAGTAAAACTTATATTCTTGGATAGGCACAAAAGTCTAGAGTCCAATGCAACAAATGGTGATCAATTTGGAGCTTCCTAGAGAAAGTTATGACCCTTTTCGTAAAAAGCAATGAATGACAAGTCATGGAGATCTGAATAATCGGTCATAACCACCCACTAGACCTAAGGAAAATATGAATTTTTGCCTAACCAGTCATATAAGACCCTATGACAGGTCATGAGACCCATGACCAGTCATGCTGGACAAAATGCTAAACACAATTTTTTCGTGATTTTCTGTGATTTTTCATGGTTTTTGGATTTGAAAAGTTTCCAAATCAAAGTGGAAAGTTCTCAAACAAAGTAGGGCTCTTCTAAGGACTATATAAGGGATAGTTCTTGACCTAATTCAACATAAAAGCATGAAGATTAAATAAAGGAGCAAGAGGTAGAGAATCAAAGAGGAAAAGCTAGGTTTGGGTAAAGTTGTGGGGATTTTTTTTAAAACAAAGCTAGGAAGAATTTTTACACACCAAGAGGTAAGAGCATAGTATTACTATGAATGTTTTCATTCCTACGTTCATACACCCTTGCAACTCTATTGTTTTAAAATTGTTTTGTGAAGGATTTGAATCATTTAAGTTCTTAAAAGTTTATTTTGTAAAGGAAAATTTGTTTTGTAAGAGCACATGTAAGCTATTGTTTTGTTTTGATTCCATAGGTTCTTAGATCCTTGTTAATCTCATTTTGCAAAAAATTTTGATCTTTTGGTTTCGGATGTCAATTGTTCTTTAAGGATTTTGATTTTGCCTAAAGTTCTAAAATATGGTTTTGAAAGAGATAAAATGGTTTTACAAGAACATGATTTAAAAGAGATTTGTCTTCAATTCTATATGATTTTAAAGAGTTGAATCATCGGTTTTGACTCCATTTTGTATTGTGAATATGTGTACAAATATGTTTTTAATGGAAAATCAAGAGTTTTAAAATGAGTTTTATTCCTAAAATTATAAAATCTATTCTAAGAAATGTTTTAATCTTCTAAATAATTTTAGAAATAATTGTTTAATGATTTGTAAGAAGTTATATGTCTAATCCTTTAATTTATTCTTTGTGTTCTTAAAATTTTATTTTTGTAAAGAAAGGTACTGATTTTTTTATTCTACCGTTAGTGATTCTCAAGAGTATTGTTCTGGATAAATTTGATATGCTTTGAAAAAGATGTTCTATAGATTGTACCTACTTGGATCAAGCATGTTCTTATATGTTATTTTGACTTAGTAATCTAAAGGTTTGTTATATGTTGCTTCTATAAACTATATTATTTGATTGAAATTGTAAGAGAATGATGTGTACTGTGAGAAAGCCACTTTACCCATTAAGAGCAATTATTGATAGAACCCTTATCACTTGGGTTTGATTGTTGTGAACTAGACCATTCTCAACTAGGTTTAGATGTTGTGAACTAGACCCTTCTCACTAGAGTTTAAATGGTGTGAATTATTATATGTTTTGGCTTTATAGCAGATATATGTTATGTTATGTTATGTTCTATTTTGGTTATGATATGAAATATGATCTGATCCCTTATGTTCTATAAATGTAAAGGTATATGTTATCACTGATTTCTATTATGTACCTAAAACTGTAATTTTTATTAAATTTTTAGTAATGTATAAGATTTATTTATGAATTCTTATGAATATTGAATTGTAAATAGAAAAGTATCTGTTTAGTTTTTAAAATCATGCTAAGACTTTATCTACTATTTCCATAGTTTACTACTTTCTTGCTAAGGATATCAAACTTACCCCAATCTAACACCAAAGATGCTAAGGAAATCAAGGAGTGGCGGTTCCAGATAGAGATAGTTAGAGATCGGATACTTGTTTATTTTCATTACTTGAATTAGAGACTTTATTTATTTCAGTTTGAATTTTCAGAGATGTAATAAGTCAATGATTTTGTTTTTAGTATTTGATTTCAGTTGATAAATTTGATTATATTAGACTATTCATTTAATTTAATGGGAATGTTAGGCATTGTCTATGGATTATTTACAGGATTATGGTTCATGAGTTATGGGATTTTATACAGGTTAGACTTATGGGAATGT